>JBCEWE010000127.1:1411491-1476491 GCA_039877035.1 Silurus lanzhouensis | reverse complement strand
AAGAATATATATATATAGGAAAAGAAGAAAGAAATGCAGAGAGAAAGAAGTAAAAGAAAGAAACGCATAAATGCAGAAAAAGAAAGAAAGGCAGAAAGAAAGAAAGATTTTGTTAAATGATCAATAAAGAATAGATTGACTGCTTGCTTGGTTTATTCATTTAAACAGGAAGGAAGCGAACGATTCGATTTCGAACACGAAACATCTACATTATTCCCACTCCGGAAGATTTTTATTACCTTTATTTATAATTTGAGGGTGAAATGAAAACACGCCTCTTAGCCTGGGAACAATCTAGAATCATCTAAAACACACAGGCAGTATTTAGAGTGTGTTTTTTTTTTTATCAATGCAATAATTACAACAACCATGACTGTTCATGCACCAGTACATTTACAACACATTCAGCAGCTGTTTCCACAGTCGTCCAAACCGAAGAACTAGTATGAGAATAGATCTGATCATAAAATATATACAAATCAGACAAGTCATTCTTTGTCTCACACACACACACACACACACACACACACACACACACACACACACACACACACACACACACACACACACACACACACACAGGGTAAAAAACAGGATTGGGGGCAGGAGGTTTAACAGCAGGTCAGAGAGAATTGGTGCGAGCAGCTTTTTGGACACAGAGCTCGCCGCAGTATATTAGCGAGGTGTACAGGAGAGCAATTTTATTCACTTCAAATTAGAAGGAAATGCAGCCCATGGGAACTCGCCAAAGTGACCCCGCAGCGCTGTAAGAAAATATAGGGTCCGAAAGTCTGAGCGTGCAGATGAAGTCATTTCATCAGTTATCCAAAGTCATTTGGCCAAAATAGCATTTCTCCAACCAAAATGACCTCCAATCGCTTCATTCCTCCCTCAGGTTCCTACTGACTGGAAGCAGAAGGGACAGGAGTGGATGGTGTACACGTAGAATGGACCGTACTAAAGAAGTGAATATCAGGTGTCTCAGATCAGGTTTGGAATTTTGGTTAGAAGGTTGTGAGCTCAAATCCCCTGGTCCCTGGGAAAGGCCCTTCCCCATTAACGGCTCATTAGTAACAGGGTTAACATTAACGTAGGGACAAACCAAACCGACACCAAAGAACCGGCTCTGAGAGAAACTGACTGTTGCGTCACCTCACATCAATAGAACACACACACACACACACACACACACACACACACACACACACACACACACACACACACCAGACAGAATGCAGCTGATGACCAACCAGCATGTAGTAGATGTGCATCTCCATAACTGAGGCCAATTCATTTCACAAGTACATTCAAATTTCACACAAAGATTTCTCAAATAGGAGAGACATGCTGGACATCCGGGTCTCTCAGTTACTAACTCGTGACTCAAACATTGTGACTCGCAACTCAACTGTGTTTCGCTGTACTACCTTTAGTTCTGATTAGTGCAGAAATTTTATTATTTTATTCCATTCATTCAACAGGATTTGCAAAAAAAAAAAAAAATATATATATATATATATATATATATATATATATATATATATATATATATATATATATATATATATATAAGAATGTTCTATTCACAAGTTACATGCAGCCAGAAAATCTAAGTTTTGATTATTATTGGATTTGTACGATTCTTTCTCTGTTATCAAGTGTGTGTGTGTGTGTGTGTGTGTGTGTGTGTGTGTGTGTGTGTGTGTGTGTATGTGTGTGTGTATGTGTGTGTGTGTGTGTGTGTGTGTGTGTGTGTGTGTTGAAGGGTGGCAGAGATTTTATCTTTTCTCCTTATTATCTGAAGGTATTCATAATTCCCTTTCATTTATTAAGCTGAAATGAAAGAGCTGCACTAGCCCTTAGGGCAGACACACACACACACACACACACACACACACACACACACACACACACACACACACACACACACACACACCACACACCTCTGTATTCTGGATCCACACCTTTTAATCACTGGGTTTGATCAGATACAATGAATCTTATTGATCAGAATTTTCAACATGACCAAATTAGGATTAATTTAATTATTTATGTGCTCATGTGCTCGTTCGTGTGTGTGTGTGTGTGTGTGTGTGTGTGTGTGTGTGTGTGTGTGTGTGTGTGTGTGTGTGTGTGTGTGTGTTTGCCCTGAGGGCTAGTGCAGCTCTAGGAGGATGTTCGTTTATTTCTCTGCTTATTTAATATTTAATTATACTGTTGTTCGTGAGTTTTTTTGTATTCCTGAACACCAGCAGATGTTTAGGTCTCCTGGTTCAAGTGAACTGAAAATGAAATGCGACTGTATCCATAGAAATCCTTTTCCAGTTGTGTGCCTCCAACCTTGTGGTCGAGACCCTTGGGACAGATGTTTAGGTCCCGATCCCACAAAAAGATGTAATTTTTTCTCTTCTGCAAAAGTCCGCAGGTAAAATGTAGAAGTAGTTGTATTTTTAAATGCACTGACTGCTTCCTTCTGCTTCCTCCTGCTTCCTTCTGCTTCCTCCTGCTTCCTTCTGCTTCCTCCTGCTTCCTTCTGCTTCCTCCTGCTTCCTTCTGCTTCCTTCTGCTTCCTTCTGCTTCCTCCTGCTTCCTTCTGCTTCCTTCTGCTTCCTCCTGCTTCCTTCTGCTTCCTCCTGCTTCCTTCTGCTTCCTTCTGCTTCCTTCTGCTTCCTCCTGCTTTTTATTTCCCTCGTTTCCCTTTTCAATATGAATAAAAAAGAAAAATTAACAAACGTTTCGTTTTATTTGCATTTGACTTTTTATGTAAATGATGAACCTGGACATGAACAAGGGACTTTTCAGAAAATAGAAACTGAATCAACTGAAATGATAAAAAAAAAAAAGGTCAAGATTTTGTTGTGTTGTATGTTCGGTTCTTTATTAATGAAGTAACATCTGTAGCGCTCAGTGATTCTCCCGTCTTGCGCTTCAGACTTTTTGAGAATGAAGGTCATCACTAAAGCAAGAAACCCAATGCACACAATTCAACACGGGGGACGCAGTCCTTCCAGTGGTGGACTTATGACAGATACACTATATGGACAAAAGTATTGAGACACCTGACCTTGGAAACCCAAACCTGTTCCAGCAGGACAGTATATAAATTGTAGTCTAGTGAACAGGACTAATAAATCAGTGACGTTACTCAGATCAGATCTCAGTGGCGTCGTGAAGAACTTCCATACGCAATGTGATGAGACGAAGACTGACACAGATGCTGCTGATAATCAGGACTCATTTCCAATTCAAACCGTTTTCTCAGCAAGTTTACCGAGAGATACACGGGACCGGCTCGAGTCCACGTCTGTCTCCAGGCCCCGAACAGCAGCGCGAGATCGATCGATGCAGTAGAGGGTTTTTTTTTTTACAAATACAGCAGCACACTGCCTGTGAAGCTTCTGGTCTAAATGGCACTGAGGAAAACGAACCCTGTTTCAGAAGGACGTTTATAATCGTCACGCGCTCGACACGTTCGCTATTTTACACAGTCACGTGTTCATCCACTGCTTTCTCCATCATTTATATTCATTTCAGCTCTCAGGCAGCTTCTCTCTCTCTCTCTCTCTCTCTCTCTCTCTCTCTCTCTCTCTCCTTCCCACTGTCTCTCTCTCTCCCTCTCTCTCTCTCTCCTTCCCACTGTCTCTCTCTCTCTCTCCCTCCTTCCCACTGTCTCTCTTTCTCAGTTTTCCTCTTCTTTCTTTCTCTCTCTCTTCTCTCTCTCTCTCTCTCTCTCTCTCTCTCTCTCTCTCTCTCTCTCTCTCTCTCTCTCCTTCCACTGTCTCTCTCTCTCCTCTCTCTCTCTCCTTCCCACTGTCTCTCTCTCTCTCTCTCTTCTCTCTCTCTCTTCTCTCTCTCCTCTCTCTCTCTCCTTCCCACTGTCTCTCTCTCTCCCTCTCTCTCTCTCTCCTTCCACTGTCTCTCTCTCTCCTCTCCCTCCTTCCCACTGTCTCTCTTTCTCAGTTTTCCTCTTCTTTCTTTCTCTCTCTCTCTCTCTCTCTCTCTCTCCTCTCTCTCTCTCTCTCCTTCCCACTGTCTCTCTCTCCCTCTCTCTCTCTCCTTCCATGTCTCTCTCTCTCTCTCTCCCTCCTTCCACTGTTCTCTTTCTCAGTTTTCCTCTTCTTTCTTTTCTTCTCTCTCTCTCTCTCTCTCTCTCTTCTCTCTCTCTCTCTCTCTCTCTCTCTCTCTTTCCTCTCAATCATCTCTCTGCCTTTCTTTCTCTCCGACTTTCTTCGTTTTCTCTCGGTCTAGGTCTTTCACCTCTCTCTCTCTCGCTCTCTCTCTCGCGCTTCCTCCCTTCCTCCCTTCCTCCGTCTTTACACCCAGTCTGTCCATCTTCAACTGTCTATCTCTTATGCAGTCTCTGATTTTCCTTTCGTGGTATTTCTCCTTCTCTCTTGCCATTTTCTCTTACTCTGTTCGTCTTTCTTTATTCTCTCTCCTTCTTCTGTTTTTACCCCCACCTCCCTCCCTCCCACTATCTTTTACACTTTTTCTCACTTTCTATCTGCCCCTCTCTTTCTCTTTGCCTCCTAATTCTTCCTTCCTTCAACACTCACACAGCAACTCTGCCAAGACACAGGTTGATATTAACTGCTAAACTGTGTGTGTGTGTGTGTGTGTGTGTGTGTGTGTGTGTGTGTGTGTGTGTGTGTGTGTGTGTGTGTGTGTGTGTGTGTGTGTAAGATGCCCATCAAGCTTCCAAACTCATAGAATCTGCCCTGAACTTTCCAACAACAGACACAGAAAATTTCACATGACTTGGTCCTTGCCAGATTAAGCTCAAGGTGTTCTGAATAAACGTTCTCCACACCATCCCACCACTGTCGATGCTAAACTGTGATCCTCTCCATCAGAAATCACAGAAATCGTTCTAGTTCCAGCTCACTCATCACGGTTCAGCCCTGAAGAGATGCTTTTCTGTGCACTACGCTTGCAAAGTGTGATGATTTTCGCCATTCTGTCCTTCTCTCAGTAAATACTCTATACGTAGCCTACAGTGTGAGAAGCTGCACCCTGAAACACAAAACTTCCTCTGATCAAGTATGGCTAAAGTTCCTCAGATTTGCTGAGGCATGTTTTTTTTTTAGCATGACTCATTTAATTACCGATGTTCAGCAGAAATAAAACCTCGCTCCTCTCTTTTTAAAGACGAATCCGAAGCATGGATGTTTAAAAATCAATCACTAGCCTTCGATCCAAAAAAACGGGGAAGACGATAAGACAAGCAGGTGGATGTGCTGGACATTTTAACCTCTAAAACAATGGAAAAAACCTCACCTCAGGTCAGTCAAAGATCTTTACGTAGGTCTGTTTACAAGCTGGAAATAATGATGTCTGTTGTCATGGAGATGGGACGAGTGCTGTAGGTTCATCAGTTCACAACTATGGTTATTAAAATATATGGTGATTGATGGGACATCCAGAGTTAAAGAATGAACTGACAGGAACACCCCCCCCCCCACCCACACACACACACACACACAAAGTTACCACAATTGACACCTGTGTTGCATGTGATTTGCCTACAAAAGCGACACGGCATCCGTCTTGGCGGCCATGTTTGACAGCTTGTCAATAGAGGAAGGAGCAGAAATATGAGCTACTGGATTTACTCAGGAAAAAAAAATGAACGCCTTCAAGATTTTAAACATCAAAATTCCCCCCTCTCCCATTTTCCTCACATCAGCATTTCATTTCGATCGTTATATATGTATCCTTGTTTTTCTCATAAACTTATTTTGTGCAAAATTCAACCATTTAATATCGCCACACTGGATCTTACTCATCTTTTTCCTCGCTTACATCATTTACCTCCCTCTCTATCTCTCCCCATCGCTCTTTTATTTAACACCACCACCAAAATCTCGGCTTTGTGGCCATTCAGAAAAACACATTTGAAGTCCAATTTGGAAATCCTACGGCTGTTAGGACGACTAAAAAAGCCTGTAATAGAGCGATTCTATCTGCCTCTTTGTAATCCGGCGGAACATCGACGAGCCGATGGCGTCTCTCTGTCATCAAGACACCGGTGCACTTTCCCCACCTCATTTGCCTGGTTTTATATCGTTTTCTTTTTCAGAAACCTGAGAAAGTTTAGAGACGGCAGTGTTTTCTCACACTTAAAAATCACAAAGTACCAAAGCAGTGTCTCCATCTTCCTGTCTGTAGATTCAAAACTCAAAGCATGCTATACTGACATGACTGACGCTAGCGTTCATACGCCCAAAACGAGGGACGAACTACTGAAATACTGAGAAATAAAAACGACTGAACTAAATGAACATATGCTCAATAGAAAGAAAGAGAACGAGAGAGAGAACGAATGAGCTCTTAGCAGGATTAAGTTCTTAATAGGGATTTTCTCAGACAAAAAAAAAAAAAAACACACTGTAGATGTTCTCCCCGATGGTCCGCTCCCACCGGCCGATTGTTCCAGCCTGCGAGTGTAATCGTGTTTCTCTTCTCCTGTGTATCGAACCCATCGGCAGGAACCAGTCAGGAGCACAAACTGCCTGCGACGAAGCTGCTCTGTATTCCAAATCATATTCGGGGTTTAAAGCGAACACGTCTGTAGCGAGAGTTATTAAAATGCACACGTGTGCACACACAAACACAATAACACAAGAGCTAAACCACTGAAGCATATCAAGCCCTCAAACACGGAGATAAAGAAAAAAATGTGACCAAGGGGTAAAGGGTTACAGGGTAGAATGTGCACCGAACAGGTAGAACATTATGAGAGGTGAAGTGAAGAACACTGATTATCTCCTTATCATGGCACCAGGTACTATGTGGGAAATATTAGGCAGCAAGTGAACATGTTTTTAAAGTTCATGTGTTAGAAGCAGGAGAAATAGGAAGTGTACGGAGTTTGCCAGTTTGACAAATTGTGATGGCTAGACGACTCTGTCAGAACATCTCCAAAACTGCAGCTCTTGTGGGATGTTCCCAAACGGTTACCACAAAGTTGGCAAACAATTATTTACGTGTATTTGGATTTGGTAGTATGGAATTTTCCATCACTTCAAATAGGAGACTCAAACCAGTTCCAGCATGACAATGCACCTGTGCACAAAGCCAACTCCATGAAGATATGCTCTACATGGGTTGGAGAGAAAAATCTCCTCCTGTAGAGCTATTGAACATATGTGAACGTTGACTAAACCCCAGACCTCCTCACATCACCTTCATCAGTACCTGACTTTACAACACCCTCATTGCTGAATGAGCAAAAAATCTAGTGGAGCATCTTCCCAGAGGAGTGGAGGTGATTATTACAGGAAATGAAGACTCTATGTGGAATGGGAGGTCACATAGGTGTCGTATGGTCAGGTGTCCATGCAGCCAGCTACAGCTCCATAAAGATATGGTTTACATGGGTTGGAATGGAAGATCTTGAATGGCCTGCTATCAGAGAGCTACAAAATGAAAAGCATAAGAATATGGAGGTGGAACAGGCATTGCAGTGGCTGATGGGAAACATATTCCAGGGCTATAAACACTGGAGACTTCTTCCATAATGTGCATCACTAAAATATCACTCTGATACTCTTTCAAATAAAAACAATAATAAAATAAAGTGTTTGAATTTGTGTTTTTATTAAAAGCACCATTCCAAATCTGTTTATTATACACTTGCAGTTACTTTGGATACAACAACCACAGAAAGGAGCATTAATCTAAGCCGTCAGAGCTGCTCCGGAAAATAAACCAACACCTTGGGATTTGATCGACAGCCCTCTGATCCACATGCCAGCACTCGAGGATAAGTGGTTATAGAATCTCAGCGTGGTCGGTTTATCGAGCTCGCGTGCTCCATCAATTAAAGCATCCAAACCTCCAAACCAGAAATATCTGCCAACGCTGTCCAGGAAAAGAAACATCTGCTCTAATGGAACATGATGGACAGATGCGACATCTCGTCAGCTTTTAGATCCAGAAATACACAAATCCACTCACGTGACGTGCGGAGGACGACTTCGCGGGCGGAGAGAGCGTCTAGCGCTGATTACATCTTCATCATCATCATCATCATCATCATCATTTATTTCTGAATTCATTTACACCTGATTCTCATGGCTCAAGTGCAGTAACATTGTAGGCAAACAGTATTCGTCAAGGTTCTGAGAGAGTTTTATTATTTTGATGAATTTGTTAAATTAGATGAATGTTCATTCATTTGAAAAGAAATAAATAAAGCTGGTGTTTAATTATAATGACTTGTTATTGAGTGTCTGAGGTTTGGGGAAGTAAGAAAATAAGCCACTGTTATAGGAAAAGATGGAAAATGTTCATCTTTGTTGCTGATATGATGCAGCCTCATGAGACGAGGTCACCTCTCAGGACCACCTCTCAGGACCTCAGTTGGGAGCTGAACATCAACTGAACTGACATCTTCAACTGAAGCATTTCAACCTACCAGATGGTGGACTTCTGCGCCTCAATCACTTCGTCTATGCTCGCCTCCATCTCCATTCCAGTCTGGTTCACTGCTAAAGAGAAACTGCAGCATGTCATTTACTCTGCTGAGATCTTTTACCTCTACAAGACGCTGGTCCTGGATGTGTACAGCAGGCAGATAGCGGTCAGTTGCAATCCTCTTACCATAGCAAAGATTTTTGAGTCATTTCCTCTGGCAAGAAGCTGGGTTTTTTTTGTTTTTTTTTCGCCCCAAGTGCAACTGTGCCTCATCAAGGATCCACCATCATCTCTGATCTGCTTTTAATTACCATTTACAGTAATGTAACCTTACACTGTTGTGTTACATCAACACAATCAACAAGTAACACTATATTGCAACGCCACACATTGGACATTTTTGGGAAATCTTTGCAGGAATTGTAGCTTTAACAGCTTTACCATAATGCTTCCTATTTATTTATATAGTTTTTCATATTTGTATAGCTCCAGCTCACCGTGGACAAAATCCTTGTATGTGCAACCCACTCTGGACCCCCAGTGCAGAGACGGAGATCCGGGGGAATTTCACCAATTGCTCAATCCTGAAGACTTCCTCATGGCGGAAAACAGGCGAACACTGGAGACCTTCTGTAAAGGTCAAACCAGCCACATGAACAAGTCTACATGTTTGTTTTAATAAGAGAATGTTGGAAACTGTTATTAGAAAAGGATCAAAGCATTTGACGTGAAACTGTGACCAATCAGAATCAAGATCAACAGCACTGTGCCACAGGAACTCAATTATAAATTTACTGTAAACATTTACTAAAGGTGGTCTGTAATCGAGCCCTGGTGGTCCCAGGGTTCTCATTTGGAGAACGGCTGGCCTATTTTAAAGCGCATCCCATAATTCAAATCCATCCCATGAGACATTTTCCTCTTTTTATTAGCCGTAACACCACCAGTCAGAAAAGCAGTTATTCTCAAACCATTTATTTTTTGCCGCTTTCTGGTTCTGATCCGACTGAAAATACCACCTTTGAAAAGCAGAAATAAAGATTCCATGTTACTGTAAAACAGCAGGATGATCAGAATGATAATACGTCTCGTCTCGAACATTTTCCTCTCCCGCGTTTCTCCTCACACGCGGTGTTCGGGTTACAAATCTAACACGGGTCCTGTCGAATTTTTCTCCGTGTACTTCCTGTCCTGCTTGATCCGCGAGGCAGAAGAACGGGATGAACAGAGATTAAGCGCGGTACACAGAGCGGCTGCCATTTTGCCAAGTTAAATTCGGTCTCTTGTTCGGCACAATAACGCTCGCTCTGTGATCCTCGCTCTTTCGTTTCGCCCTGAGGGGAAAAATACCTGCCTATTATTTGTGGGTGAGAAGAAACACAGCAGGATTAAGAATGAGCGAAACGTGGCCATGTTACCTTTGTGCGATTTCTTTATTCCCCCCCCACCAAAAAAAAGAAAATTAAAGCCTGGTATATGAAGCGTCTCGTATGGACGTGCACATTGTTTGATTAGCATTTCTACCTCACTGCAGGTGGAGTCATTGTTTGTTTTGAGAATTAATTTACTGCGCTCCCGGCCCTCGGAGCGCCTAATTACGCGCACCGCAGTCTCGCCGAGCGGAACAGCGACGGCGACGGCAGGTGAATAGATGAGTGTGTTTAACCTCCGTGTCCTGCCGTATTAGCGTCCCGTTAAACATTGCCACGCCGCGCCAAAAATGAATCACCATTACCAAGAAATACATCAACTCCAATTCTAACATTACACATTAAACAATAACCTCAAGAAATCCTGAGGAGACGGTAGCAATCGGTCATTGTTGATGGGGGGAAAGTCATTTCCTGTCTGTATGCGCTGCGTCTTCGGTCACATATCCGAGGCCTGTACTGTAACAATCTTTGGACGTCTCAGGATATATTTTAATTGTTTATTACGGTTAAGTGAACGTTAAATAAACTGCAATCAGTGGTGTAAAGTGTTAAATGTATACGTTACTGTAATTAAGCGATAGTTTTTGTCTACTTTCTAGATGTATTAAGTATCAAAGATATAAGCAGCATAATCAAAGTTACAATCAAAGTAAAGATTAAACAATAACAAGAAAATATACATGAATAAACATAAGATGTATATTAAATGAAATGAAATGTGTAGCAGCAGTGAAACCCAGATGGCAGAAAAGTCAGACTGCAGTAACAGTTATAAAGGTTATTGCACATGTAACTAATTATTATCATTGCACTGAGATCATTGCCCAACTTATCAACAATATACGTGTGGCATGAAAATCTATAAATATAACTATTATCTATGTCGTATAACATTATATCGTGGAGCAGCTGTGAAGCACCCAGACGGAGGCGCTCTAGAGTATGATGAGGTTGTTGTGTTGATGGTTAATGCAGTGTTGAGGTGTATAATTTTGTTTTAGGGAATAAAACCTGACAAATGAACTGTTTTTGTCTTTTTACTATCGTGTGCTTTGGTGTTGAAGACGAGCGCATGTTCGAGCTTACGTTCAATACGAGTCAAATTACTGTTCAAATCAGATACTTGAAGACTTTTACTCAAGTTACACTGGAATTGGTGACTTTCGCAGTAAATTATCTATATTTTTACTCAAGTATGATTTTCAGGTTCTCTTTACACCTCTGATGGCAACATGTTTATATGGAGGGATCCCTCAGGAACACAAGCTACTTTATAAAATAAAAAAAAAAAACACAGAGAAGAGTTAGTGTCGAGCATGCAGGGAACTTGCTTGGGTGGTAAAAATCTGTGTTAATGTCTCTAATATCCATGCTAGTGTACTGCAGGCTTCCCTCCTGTTTCTCAGGTGAACACTGGGTGAGAAACTCAAGCTAGGCAAGCTAAGCTAAGCAACCTTGATCAAAAATATTAGACTAAAATGTCAAGAATTAAATAGAACAACAATTAGGGCCATAGTGCCCAAAGACCACTCCGCCATTTTCAAGAAAAACACATTCTCGATTTTTCAACAGTGCATTTGATGAGCAACGTTATATCCTCTACAGCCTCCATCCACTCAACATTAAGCCCTTTTTTAATTTGATATTTTCTCTGCGGGTCAGGACTCAAATTCTCGTCGACAACATCAGACGCTCTATCAGGGCGCCACAGGAGAGAGGGATCGGACCCCCAGTGCAGAGACAGAGAGCCAAGTCGTTTTACTGAATTCAAAATCACAAACAACGTAAAACGACAAAAACAAAAAAAACAAAGGTTATAATCATGTGGTCCTCCAAAGCAAAATACTAATCGAAAGCATTGATAAAACACAATCCAGTGGAAAACGTCAGCAAAGAATATTCTGCACAAAAAAGTCTCTCAAGAAGAAAAAGGCAAACAACTTACAGAAGATTGAAAGAATCAAAAGACTGGAGACACAGAGGAGACCACTCAGATCAGAAGGAGACCCTGGACAAGTAACATCAAAATCAAAGTAACCAGAAAACAGGGGAACTTCTATACACTCAGCGGAAACTAAACACAGGTGGCAATAATTACAATTAGCGGACCAGGGGGAAAGTTACATTGGGAACAATGAGGAAATCTAGTGGCCAAAACTCACACAAGTCCAAATCATGACATACATTGACCAGGCATAACATTATGACACAATAACATTATGAGCAGTGAGTAAAGAACACTGATTTTCTCCTCATCATTGCACCTTGGGCAGCAAGTGAACATTTTGTCCTCAAAATTCATGTTTTAGAAGCAGGAAAAAACGGCAAGCGTAAGGATTTGAACAGCGAGTTTGACAAATTGTGATGGATAGACGACTGGGTCAGAACATCTTCAAAACTGTTCTGCAATTAGAATTGTTTTTGGAAAACCCCATGGAATTTTAAATGTAAGCCAACAACTGGTACTTCCCCAGACCTTATATTCATATCAGGCCATTTTACTGTCATTAAAATTTAGACCAGGTCGGTGCTCTCAGTGACTCTGCGTGCAGCCTTGTGCTGCCATCTGTTGGCGTGTTACAAAACTAATCTCGAAAATATTTGATACCACCTCATAGATGTCAAAATACCCAAAGGATTGGACAGTCATCAGATAATGAAATCCAGTTCTTTATTTTAACACAGGCAAACTTAATCATCATCATCATCATCATCAACGCATCAGCAAATGATGTTGCTCATTAGCCAGCACCACAAGGGTTTCCAATCAAATTCAGCAAATAATACACTACAAAAATCTTCCAAAATTTCAGTAACATACTCTACTCCCATAATCCACGCGCTATGACTGGAAAGAAACTTGGCACCAGAATCCTTCTCATAACACGATGACATGAATATAATAAAAAAAAAATGTATTCATGGGGAAAAAAGTATTCAGGAAACATCAAAATAAATCTCACAACTATGGAGGACTTTTCAATAACAATGACAAGCTGAAAGTTGAAACAAGAAAATGGTGTACAGCTTCGACATTGTGAAAACAAGAGCGTATATATAAATATATATATATATATATATATACACACACACACACACACACCGTATTTTTCGGACTATAAGCCGCTACTTTTTTCCCACATTTTGAACCCCGCGGCTTAAACAACGAAGCAGCTTATTTATGAATTTTTTCTGGGTTTTTTCCGGTTTCACAAACTTCAAGCCAAAAAAACTGAACCCCATAACATTAGACCAATAAAATTTCCGAACGGAAACAAAAAAAATGCACCTCACCTGTGTTCTGAGCTGCACGGCATCAGGAGAAAAATTTATTTTTAAACGCACGACGATGCCAAAAGAAAAACTCCCGAGAGAGAAATAGTTGTGAAAGGAAGGAGGAAGACAGTGAACAATGACTTTCTTGGTCGGCTACTGTTTAGATACAAGCCGTTGTAACGCGTTGAGTCTGGGTCATGAGAGAGCTCACTAACTCCTGTTGCAGCAGAAATCATATAAGCACAGACAGCTTTCCAAAACTAGTGCTTTTTTATTTTTCTTGGCAACAGCGTTACGGGTTAGTCAAAGAAACTTAGAAATGAGCATCAGAAAATAATAAGGACATATTCCCCGGTCTTGCACACATGCAGTAATACCGGAAAATGCAATGGCAGGCTATTCCCAAAATTCCGCTCTGGAAGCGCAACATATTTCACCCGTTACACCGTGTAACAGACACTGTCTTTCTTTAAAGCCTGTGTAAAGTGCAAGAGTTTTATTGTAGACGGCTTACACAGGTGCGGCTTATTTATGTTTAAAATAAAAATCTTTGTCAAATTCAGTGGGTGTGGCTTATATATGGGTGCGCTTAATAGTCCGGAAATTACGGTATGTATATATATATATATATATATATATATATATATATATATATATATATATATATATATATATATATATATACATATTACATATACATGTCTAATAAATAAGATTATCCACCCTTTAATCTAAATTGGGAGCTTTTCTTTCTCTCCTTTTCTTTTATTTTTTTTCATAGTCCATTTTCCCCAAATGCATTAAAAAGACTAAACCTTCTCGTCACTAAATCCTTAATTCTGCACATAACTCATTTATTAGCACGTCCACTTTCTTCCCTGTTGACTGTCAAGAAGTAGATCTCTCTCTCTCTCTCTCTCTCTCTCTCTCTCTCTCTCTCTCTCTCTCTCTTTCTTTTTCTCTCTTTCACTCTCTGTCTCCTCCATTTCTCTCTCTGGCTGTATAATACAGCATTAGATAATAATCCCCTGCTGAGGCTTACTTTGGAGAGCACTCTTCATCCTGATGCTACATGAAAGGGCCGGCAGAGCGAACGAGACGGAGCAGGAGATGGAAATGAGGGGCCTAATGAAAGAATCTGCTCAGTGTAAAAAGCAGCTTTAGATAAGGTACACCAGTGCAAGCCACAGGGGCGGAGAACAGAGAAATCCCATTTCGGTTAATCTGCCCCTTCTGCCTACCGTGTGAGCGAGCATATACACGAAACACACACACACACACACACACACACACACACACACACACACACACACACACACACACACACACACACACACATAAGTATTCTTATGCAAATTTCATAAACACTGACTGATCCTCCTCCATTGTGCAGGTCATAAATGCCATATCTTAGTTACAGTATATAGTCATATTTATTAAATATTATATTATATACAGTGTTTTCACTAAAAATCCAGGTCGATATCAACCTAACGTGACCCTCATGCTGGTCGTCCTCAGCACAGTGGTTTAAACGAGTGAAATGAAGTATTTTTAGCTCTAAATGCTCACATTAATCATGATTCTATATGGAAATAAACAGATAGATAGATAGATAGATAGATAGATAGATAGATAGATAGATAGATAGATAGATAGATAGATAGATAGATGCTCTATTAGTGAGGTAGAGGTCAGTCAAGAGAAAAAGAAAAACACAATGGTACCAATTATGCCATTTGGTAGACGCCCTTATCCAGATGAACTTACATTTATCTAATTTATACAACTGAGCAGCTATGGGGTTAAGGGCCTTGCTCAGGGGCCCAGGGGTGGCAGCTTGGTGTGGCTGGGATTTGAACTTTGAAACCTTACATGAGACATGAATCAACACAGAACAGCAAGCAAGGAAACTGAGAAACTCCGAATAAATGTACACAGGCTTCAGTAATAATATAATTAACCAGCATTGAGGAGATAGGATCAGGGAACTATAGGGCCCTCTAGTGTTCAAAACACCACATGATGACTTCGGAATCCACCACATGTTGTTTACAAAGCATCCTAAAGCAATGAAACACTCAGAGAAACAGTCCACATACACAAGTTCTCAAACACACCTGATTGGCTGGAGTTACTGCGCTTGATAAAGGGGGCGGTCCTTCCTTAACTACACATGTTTCAACAACATATTCTGGTGTTTAAAAGTCTAAATGACCCTAAAAATACTTTTCCCTGCCTCTAATTCTAAAAATGAATCGGCAAAATATTAAGATTATTGTATATAAATAATAATAATAATAATAATAATAATAATAATAATAATAATAATAATAATAACAATAATAATAATAATGATAATAATATTTTACCCTCAAATACAAACCCCATACTTCACTGAAACACTTCAGGCTCCACTAGGTGGCGCTGTGATTTGTCAGCCACAACAAGAGCAGTAGTTATTTATGAGGCTGTGCAGTCTATTACAGAGCTGATCGATGAATTCAACCCTTACACAAACACACACACACACACACACACACACACACACACACACACACAGCTATAAATACACTTTATGGACTAAAGTATCGGGACACTTGACTTTCCCAGTCATATGTGCTTTATCTCCAAATTGTTCCCACAAAGTTGGAAGAACACAATTGTTTAGGACGTCTTTAAAAGTGGTAGTATTACATTTCCCCTTCACTTAAACTCAAACTCCAGCATGACAAAGCCCCTGTGCACAAAGCCAGTACTATGAAGATCTGCTGTACATGGGCTGGAGGGGAAGATCTTCTGCTATAGAGATCTAAATCCTATTAAACACCATTGGGATAAATGTAAACACTGACTGCACCCCAGAAATTGTTTATTTACTGTTACACACACTGCAGCTGTTACTGTGGCTTTTTTATACGCTTGGACTTTTTTCAGAGTTTTATTCATTAGCTTGACGTATTACCTAATAATGTGTAATGTGTAAGATGGTGGCTAGAGATAATAATGATGGCTAAGAAATAATTAGTATGAAATACAGAAAATAAACACAGAACTTTGGTTCGCTACACACAGATCACCCACTGTGCTGAATAAAACGATCTCCTTTGCGCAGTATTTCCTACTTCAGTATATTCAGTGTACTGATTAAACTCAGTCTATAGGGTTTATTCAATATATTCTGTATACTGAGTATATTCATGATACAGAAAATATTCAATATATTCTGCATTTCGAATGTATTTATTATATAAAGTATATAAAATGTATTATAGTGGATTCGGTGTATTGAGTACATTCAGTACATTCAATATATTAAGTACAAGCAGTATATTTACTATGTTCAGTAAACTTACAAAAAAATACATTATTTTTGATTGAAATTATTTACTTTATTTTATATTCTATTTCTTTTTTATGCTTACATGGACAGTCGTTAAAAGCATTTCACTGCATTTCGAATGTGTATGTGATAAATAAAGTCTGAAATTGATTTGGAATTTTAGAATAATAAGTATATTTACTATATTTACTATAATCAGTGTATGGCATATCAGTATATTTACTATATGTAGTATATTTACTATGTTCAGTATATTTAATATTTTCAGTATATTTACTATATTTACTATATTTATATACTTACTATATCAAGTATATTTACGATATTCACTTTATATAGTATATTTAGTATGTTCAGTATATTAAGTATGTTCAGTAAATTTAGTATGTTCAGTACATTAAGTATGTTCAGTATAAGTAGTATGTTCAGTATATTATGTTAAGTACATTAAGTATGTTCAGTATAAGTAGTATGTTCAGTACATAAGTATGTTGAGTATGAGTAGTATGTTCAGTATATTAAGTAGGTTCAGTATATTTAGTATGTTCAGTATATTAAGTATGTTCAGTATATTAAGTATGTTCAGTATATTTAGTATCTTCAGTATATTTAGTACATTCAGACACAACCTGGACAAAAGTTTTGTATTTGCTTAAACCGCACACTGTTTTTGGTGTCAAGTGTGTGTTTTGGGTTTGTTTTGTTATAGAAGTGTATATGTGTACATGTTTGTGTGTGTGTGTGTGTGTGTGTGTGTGTGTGTGTGTGTGTGTGTGTGTGTGTGTGTGTGTGTGTGTGTGTGTGTGTGTGCATATGTGAATCAGTCTGCCAGTCAGGTTGAGAGAGTGCCATACCCTGCACAAGCACTAATATTAAACTATTGATTTGCCCTGCCATGCAGAGCCGTAAATAATGTGTGTTTGTGTGTGTGTGTTTGTGTGTGTGTGTGTGTGTGCGCGTGTATGTGCGTGTGTGTGCGCATGTGTGTGAATTTGTCACAGAGGCTGTGAAAACAGCCATTAGCTTGTCCCTGTGTGTGTGTGTGTGTGTGTGTGTGTGTGTGTGTGTGTGTGTGTGTGTGTGTGTGTGTGTGTGTGTGTGTGTGTGTGTGTGTGTGTGTGGAATTAATTTGTGCTCTTGGTGGCTCTAGCAAAAAAAAAAAAAAGGGACTGATATTGATCGAAGGAAAAGGAAGATAGAGATGGAAAAAGATGCAAGAAAGAAAGAGAGAAAACAGAGTAGGAAAAAAAGAGCTAAATTGAAGGTGTTCGAACCCCTGCAGTGTTTTATAAATGTGACACAGAGACAACCACACACACGCGCGCACACACACACACACACACACACACACACACACACACACACACACACACACACACACACACACACACACACACCAGAGAACACATAGTATTTAAACATACAACACAACCTCTCAAGCACACATTTGTTAGTAGAAATGCTAAGAGCAGGTCAGAGCTTATTGTCACTCTCAACAAAACTGACAAACACAAACAGTGTGTGTTTACTGTAAACAACAAAGGTAAATAACGTTAAGGTCACTAATGTGAAAAACACAAACTCAAACACAAACACACAAAACTGAAAAAAAAAAGATGCTTTCTGGTTTAGTAGGACAGAATTCAGTGGAAATTGGTATAAATATAGGTGTATATATATATATGTGTGTGTGTGTGTGTGTGTGTGTGTGTGTGTGTATCGGGGCAGCATTAATATTTCACACGTAAGTTGTAATATATTAGGTGTGGCACGCACACACACACACACACACAAAAGAAACATGAATGACCCTTGACCCTTCTGCTTGGCTACTGAAGTGATTGATGGCTTAAAGATGTCGGGAGGCTAAAAAAAAGAGGAGTGTGTTTCTTTCCTCCACTAATCAGTATTTTATCTATCAATCTCTCTCTCTCTTTCTCTCTCTCTCTCTGTCTCTCTCTCTCAACTTTACATACATTTCACATGGGGTCAACTTGTTTTTTCCCTCGCTCATCTGACTGTGTGGGTAAATATGCAGTTACATTTAATTCATTTTATTTTTATATGTAGAGCGAATTTAACAATGTTCACTGTATCAAAGCAGCTTAACCGAGATAAAGTGATTATAAAGTTGTGTGAAATTATGTATACGTTTAATTTCAGTGCCTAAAAGTTTGTTCTTTATAATTGAAAGTTGATTCGTAATTAGTGAGCCAGTGGTGACTGTGGCGAGGAAAAACTCCATGAGATGGTATGAGAAAACAGAGGAACCTTGAGAGGAACCAGACTGAAAAGGAAACCCATCCTCATCTGGGTAACATTGAATGTCCAATGATTACAGTTAGAATGTCCCTGGGTGTTATTATTATTATTATTATTATTATTATTATTATTATTATTATTATTACCATTAGCTACAGACGCACTTGATGAGATCTTGCTAGTGAAATAGTGTTAGCGTTAATGACTTTTATAAAGCTGAACAAAAGAGATGTCTATCGATCATGGGGTTTGACTCGGCCAGTATCCCGATAACGATGTGATGTTGATGGGCATGAGTGCACATATGCATTTTGCCCCATCAGTGATTTTTCCACACCAGTAAACTCAGTGGGCACAAACATATGACAAAATCTAAAGCGCTTCCAGTTGGATATAAATAACTTAATAAGGTAATAAGACGGTTGGGGCTGGCCATGTGTGTATGGAATTAAACACACACACACACACACACACACACACACACACACACACACACACACACACACACACACACACACAGACGCTCATAAATATACATCCACATAAAGGGATGATCTAAAAACACAGACTGGTGCTCGCTCACACACACACACACACACACACACACACACACACACACACACGCACACACATGCACACACACACACGTTCAACTCTTCTCTATTAGCTGTCAATCACACAGCCACCTGCGGCAACCAAAAAAAAAAAAAAAAGGAAAATGACTATCATCAAATAATAACAGCGGGGGAGAAAGTCCAATATTGATATTAAGGCACTCGATCGCTGGCCTCCCACCGTTTCATTTATATTCATTGACACGGAGTTGTGCAGTAATTGCGGAACAGACAGACACATCAGCGCTCTGGAGCGAACGGCGCTCCATTAGCGCAAGGCAGCAGCACGCACCGCCATCACCTCGGGGATTGCCATGCAAACGAAAAGAAGTGAAGAAAACAACGAAAGGAATTGTATTGAAATATCATTAAAAAATCCACCAGGGCAACTGTGCTGGACGCGTTACAGGGAGGAGACTGACAGGGGGAGAAATTGAGCATGAAAAGAATTTAGGTGAGGAAAAAAAAAGAACAGGCCATTGGGGTATAATCAAAATGACCAAAAAAAAAAAAGCTCACAAAAAAACTGCACGGCGAGAAACGAAGCCTGTAGAATGATGTGCAGAATCAAAGGGGGAAAAAAAGACTCGGCAAGTGGGGTTTAGCCGGAGGGAATCGCTACGGTGGAAACAAAAAGAGTTCTGTGAAACAAGAACGAGGTACATTTAGACTGAGCAAAACTGAAGAACGAATCTGTTATTTAGGAGGCAGTTTTACTAAAAGTTTCCAGACTCCTCTGTTCACAAGAAAGTACTTTATTTATCTACGTTGAGTGCCACTCCTGCAACGTGCCCTGGAAGTCTACTTTCCGAAACGTGTCAAGCACCTTCTGGGATTCACGCAAAACGGTGACCTTTGAGCTGGATCTTCATCTTCGGGAAGAGGGCGAAGCCCGCATGAGCTAAATCCGGCGAGTAGGGTGGGAGCAGAAGTGAGATCATGTAGTTTCCGGTGAGAAACTCACGTGTGAGGAGAGCCCGGTGAGGAGAGCCCTGTGAGGAGAGCCCGGTGTGCTGTCCATGATGAAATCGTAGACGTGGTAACGCACATGGTCGGAATAGCACCAGTTGCACGGCACCCGATTTACACAGGACGATAACGTTTGAAACACTGACATATGAACGTTGGTGCTCCCTGTTACTGTGCGTGCAGCCTTGTGCTACAAAACTAGTCTGGAAACTTTGATACGACCTCGTAGCTGAAGAACTACAGTGAGTGTAGCTAGCTAGAAAAATTGCTAGTAAACCTATCGAAAACAGTTTGGGATTTACAGTGATGCTTTATACTTGTCAGCCATGATAGAGCGCCCCTGGTGTACAAAGGGGCAAGAGCCTTTCTCGAGGATCCAAAAGTGGCAGTTACTAGGGTTCAAATCTGCGACCCTCCAAACAGTAACCCAGAGTCTTAACCACATATATAATACTGAACACTGATGTGCATCAAATCACACACAGTTTCTGTTAACACTCTCGTTTACATCATTATCCACAGCACCTTACAATTATTTCATTTATACAACAGAGCAGTTAAAGGTTAAGGGCCTTGCTCAAGGGCCCAGTAGTGGTGCTGGGAAATAAACTTCCATAATCCAGTACCTTAACCACTGTCGCATCAAACATTAGAAAGAGGTGGATTGTGTAGATTAAGAAGAAACGCTAACATCAGTCACTAACACAGTAAACAAAAAAAACAGTGCCATAAAAAAAAAAAAAAGGATCCACGTATTGAAACATCTCATTTCTGAGAGAGAAGTAAACTTGCAAGTTCACAGTAATGACGCTAAGTAATAAGAGTAAGCACTCAGTGCAACCGTGGTGAGCAGAAAAGCATGTCGAAGGATAAACAGCACCTTAAACCTTGAAGTCTATGGGCTACAACAGCAGAAGTTCACATCAGGTTCCACATCAGGTGTGGTCCAAGAACTGGAATTTGAGGATACAGAGAGGGGCAGAGGAAGAAGATGGGAAAAATCTTTGGTTTCAAAGAGCAGTTTTATACATTTCTGAACTAAACTGAATTTCTGAGCTTGTCTGGTACCAACAATCGTCATAGTTACTGAAATCATACACTATAAGGACAAAGGTTTGTAGACACCTAACCATTTACATTTACGGTATTTGGCAGAAGCCCAAATCCAGAGTGGCACAGTTTAGGATTAAGGTCCTTGACCTTTTTAAGGGCCTTGCTCAAGGGCCCAGCAGTGGCAGCTTAGTGGATCTACTAATCCAGAGTCCTATAGCTGAACCACTGAGCTACCACCTCCCCATAACCATCAGATTGATATGTGCTTTTATTGAACATCCCATTCCATATTTAGTCCCCATATGCTATTATAATCAGCTCCACTCTTCTGGGAAGATGTTCCACTAGATTTTGGAGTCTGCTTGTGGAGATCTGTGTGAGACTCATTCGGCCGCAACGGTGTTAGTAAAGTCAGGTACTGATGTAGGTGAGGTGAAAATATTCATCCCAAAGGTGTTCCATAGGGCACGCAAGATTTTCCACTCCATTCCATGGAAAGGATATCTTCATGGAGCTGGTTTTTTGCTGGAGATGGAACAGGGTTGGGTCTCCTACTGTAGCTCCTACAGGGAAAAGTGAACACTACTACTGTACATCCAAAGACTTACTATACAGTTGTATGCATCCAACTTTGTGGTGACAGGATTGTCAGTTGTCCCAAAACTTACTTTGCTCATGTTATTTCTCACTCTCCAGTGTTCTGTTTTGTTTAAAGACTATAATCACACTCTTGATGTCACCCAAATGAGGATGGGTTCCCCTTTTGAGTCTGGTTTCTCTCAAGGTTTCTTCCTCATAACATCTAAGGGAGTTTTTCTTTGCCACAGTCTCCATGGCTGCTCATCAGGATAAATACACATCGTTCACCTTCACTGTTGATTTCTGTAAAGCTGCTTTGAGACAATGTCTGTTGTGAAAAGCGCTATAGAAATAAACTTGACTTGACTTGACTTTTGTCCAAGTGGATTTGGTATCTCTGTAACTCAGATTTCAAACTTCAAATGAACTTTCGTACTTTTCTCCACTGCCAGGTCTGTGTTCACAAAAACGGCCATCTGGTGTCATCTTCCGGAAAAGGAGCCGGGTGTCGGGATGAGAAGGCTAGAATTATGACAGGGTGAATCTTTCCCTCGGCTTCGATCCGACACATTTTAAAAGGATGTCTCGCGACTGGTGACAAACGAGGACGGGCTCCAGAAGCAGGGGCTTAAACAGCGCAGAAGCAAAGGTTAGAGCTGGAACATCTATCAAACGCGCACTCAACGTTAGCGGCGCGCGAGCAGACCGACAGTGATCGAGAAGACGAGCGCGACTTCAGTCACGGGTCAGCAACACGCTCATCTTATTCAGAAATGACGGAAGATACCGCCGAGGAGGGGAAAGACAGAGGGAGGGAGATAGAACGAGTGATAACAAAGATGCACAAATATGAAGTGTAGATCACAAAAAACTGGTGTGATGGTCACGTTTTCAGGAACAGGAAGTTCAAACGTTGGACAGGCTTTATTTAGATAAAGAATTAAATAGAAAGCCAGCAAACAGGACATTGGGTACTGGGTAGGAAAATGGTGAAGTTGACACTTCTAGGAAGAGAAGGAAAAAAAAAAAGGGTTAAGAAGAAGTTGAGCAGCTGAAGGTGAGAGAATGAGAGAAACGATAGCATCTGTCGCTCTGAAAGGGCCCCCCCGAAAAAAAAAACTTGCCGATGATTTGAGAGGAAGATAAGAATCAGACCTTAGAGAGAAGCAGAGTGTTTATTTAGCATTCACCTCTCCTCCTCTGACTGGAGTTTATCGCCCAAAACATCAAAAACAAAATGGCCTCCGATTAAGTGAGCCGAGTCTAAAGCAAGGTGAACAGGAAGTGGTCCGTGATGTCGTTTACTGAGGAAAATCTTTTCCAAAATGAGTTGTTTCAGGTCTTTTTTCGTTATATTAATAATGTTAATTACACTGAATTATATGAATCTAATATAATATATATCTGAACGCTGACTGCACCCCAGCTCTCCTCACCAACATCAGGACCTGACTTTACTAACACTCATAGCTGAATGAACACAAAGCTCCATGAAATCCTGTGGAACAGAACAGGAGGTTATTCGAACAGTAAATGGGGTCTAAATGTGGAATGTAGATGTATAATAAGGTCAGGTGTCCACCAGGTGTCCAACATTCCTTTACACCCTCAATAACGGAGCTCCACTTCCAAACAAACCGATTAAAGAGGAAAAATTTGCACCAATGATCTGCACGTATGACGCAGACCGCTTGGAAATGTAAATGGCGTCAAACTGAATTGTCAGCATTTCTAAAAATCGCTATAGAAATATAAAGGGATTGAGTTAAAACTTACGTCTATATAGTGTATGATTTCAGCGATTATGACATGATTGTTGGTACAACTGATGCTACAATTGCTCAAATCGATTTTTTTGTCATTAATCAACACTCAGTACAACATTATGGTGCCATTAGTGAATACAGAAATCTAGAAATGTCTGTATTTTTTGTTTTTGCATAAAAAAACTGAAATATCACAAGCACAAAAGTGCTCAAAAGAGTGAGGGATTTTCTACCATTCTTCATTGCAAATCCTCTCAAACTCGCTCAGGTTGGATGGGGACCATCAGTAGACACCAACTTTCAGGTCTCTCCAGTGATGTGCTTCACTGATTGCTCAGTTTATTCCGGTGTCCAGCTTTTGGAAGAGTCCTGGTTGTGCCACACTTCTTCCTTTTGAGAATTATGGAGGTCTTTGTCCTCTTGGGAATCTTCAGTGCAGCAGGAATTATTTTGTAGTCTTCCCCAGATCTGTGTCTTACAACAATCCTGTCTCATGACCTGGTTTTTGCTCTGATATACATTATCAGCTGTGAGACCTTTTATAGAGAGCTGTGCGTCTTCCCATATCATGTCCAATCAATAAACTTTTCCACAGGTAGACTCCAGTCAATGTGTAGAAACATCTCAGCAACGATCAAAAGAACTGGGAGACACATGAGCTTTTTTCAAGCGCTGTTGTAACGGGTCTGAATATTTATGTACATCTGATGGTGTATTTTTGTCTTCACTTTGTTATTATGGGCTTATGGGTGTAGATTAATAAGAACAAAATCAATCTTGTAAAAATAATGGAGGTCTGAATCCTTTCTGAATGCACTTCCTAGATGAACAGTGTGTGACTTCACTGGCTTTCTGGTGTTTTCTCTATTCTCTAACTACTCTGTAAAGCAGGTAGTTTAGGACGTGTAGGAAGCGGAGTTGTGTTTTTGACACTCTTGTCTTTTCCGCTTTATTTATCTTCTACCCACTTCAAAGTGATGTGACAGAACTCAAGCCAAGTGCCACCATGCCTCTGTGTGTGTGTGTGTGTGTGTGTGTGTGTGTGTGTGTGTGTGTGTGTGTGTGTGTGTGTGTGTGTGTGTGTGTGTGTGTGTGTGTGTGTGTGTTGGAATCTGTAGCCGTAGGCTTTAGTCTACAGTCATTCTCTTCACTCAGATTAAATCAAGTACTTCACTGAGAAGTCTCCTCTTTAATTCTCTCTCTCTCTCACACACACACTTTGTTAATGGTATCTGTAGCATAATTCTTCTCTAATTTCTTTTCTCAATACATTGTGCAAAGGAAGGAAAGGAGAGGAAAGAAGAAAGGAGAGCAGAGGAAAGAAGAAAGGAGAGCAGAGGAGAGGAAAGGATAGAGGAGAGGAGAGGAGAGCAGAGGAGATGAGAGAAGAAAGAAGAGCAGAGGAAAGAAGAAAGAAGAGCAGAGGAAAGATAAGGATAGAGGAAAGGAGAGGAGAGGAGAGAGAAAAGAGGAGAGGAGAGCAGAAAAACGGAGAGTGGAAAGAAGAGAGGAGAGAAAAGGAGATGAGAGAGTAAAGGAGAGGAAAGAGTGAGATCAGAGATGTAAAACAGAGATCGTTAAATTACAGAAGAGCAGCATGATGTAGTTCAATATCAAGAAAGACATCAACCATCATCATCATTTCTCTGCCAGCTGCTGTGTGTGTGTGTGTGTGTGTGTGTGTGTGTGTGTGTGTGTGTGTGTGTGTGTGTGTGTGTGTGTGTGTGTGTGTGTGTGTTGGGGGAGTGTTTTATATCCTCAGAGCCAGTATAGATTAAATTCTTGATTACCAGCTTTCTAAATCTTGTCTTCGCTAGATTAGCACTGAGAACAACTAAGCGCCCCCCCCTCCCCCCACAGACACACACACACACACACACACACACACACACACACACACACACACACACACAGAGAGAAAGATATGACAGTATAGTGACTCAGCAGCTCTGTTCAGAAGAGGTGGTGATGTGATATAAGTGCTTTTACTTACAGTGTGTCTGTTTTTAGAACTTGGTTTGGACACAATGTCCCCATAAGGACAGGAATACCGTATACTTTAAACTGCTTATACTGCCATTATTAATAATATCTATAATCATACAGAGATTAAATGATGCATTTGATGAAGGGCTACACAAATTTAATGTTTATCCTTCACTGAGGATGACGGGGTAAGGGTGAGGATGAGGGGGTGTGGGTGTGAGGTGAGAGGGTGAGGTGAGGTGAGGAGAGGTGAGGTGAGAGTGAGATTAAGGAGAGGAGAGGAGAGGAGAGGAGAGGAGAGGTGAGGTGAGATTAAGGAGAGGAGAGGTGAGGTGAGGTGAGAGTGAGATTAAGAAGAGGAGAGGTGAGGTGAGATTAAGGAGATGAGAGGTAAGGTGAGGTGAGGGTGGGATTAAGGAGAGGAGGGGAGAGGTGAGGTGAGGTGAGGTGAGGGTGAGATTAAGAAGAGGAGAGGTGAGGTGAGGTGATGGTGGGATTAAGGAGGGGAGAGGTGAGGTGAGGTGAGGGTGAGATTAAGGAGAGGAGAGGTGAGGTGAGGGTGAGATTAAGGAGAGGTGAGGTAAAGGTGAGGGTGGGATTAAGGAGAGGAGAGGTGAGGTGAGGGTCAGATTAAGGAGAGGAGAGGTGAGGTAAGGGTGAGGTGAGATTAAGGAGTAGTGAGGTAAGGTGAGGTGAGGGTGAGATTAAGGAGAGGTGAGGTGAGGGTAAGGGTGAGATTAAGGAGAGGTGAGGTGAGGTGAGGGTGAGATTATGGAGAGGTGAGGTGAGGGTGAGGTGAGATTAAAGAGAGGTGAGGTGAGGGTGAGATTAAGGAGAGGAGAGGTGAGGTAAAGGGTGAGATTAAGGAGAAGAGAGGTGAGGTAAGGAGAGGAGAGGTGAGGGTGAGATTAAGAAGAGGAGAGGTGAGGTGAGGTAAGGGTGAGATTAAGGAGAGGTGAGGTGAGGTGAGGGTGAGATTAAGGAGAGGTGAGGTGAGGGTGAGATTAAGGAGAGGTGAGGGTGAGGTGAGATTAAAGAGAGGTGAGGTGAGGGTGAGATTAAGGAGAGGAGAGGTGAGGTGAGGTGAGGGTGAGATTAAGGAGAGGTGAGGGTGAGGGTGAGGTGAGGTGAGGGTGAGATTAAGGAGAGGAGAGGTGAGGGTGAGGTGAAATTAAGGAGAGGTGAGGTGAGGTGAGGGTGAGATTAAGGAGAGGAGAGGTGAGGGTGAGGTGAAATTAAGGAGAGGTGAGGTGAGGTGAGGTGAGGGTGAGATTAAGGAGAGGAGAGGTGAGGTGAGGGTGAGATTAAGGAGAGGAGAGGTGAGGGTGAGGTGAAATTAAGGAGAGGAGAGGTGAGGGTGAGGTGAAATTAAGGAGAGGTGAGGGTGAGATTAAGGAGAGGTGAGGTGAGGTGAGGTGAGGGTGAGATTAAGAAGAGGAAAGGTGAGGTGAGGGTGAGGTGAGATTAAGGAGAGGTGAGGTGAGGTGAGGTGAGGTGAGGTGAGGAGAGGAGAGGTGAGGTGAGGACAAGGTGAGTGTGAGGTGAGTGATTAACAAAGTTCTGTAGACAGATGAGACCAAATTGGATATTTCTGTGTAACTGAAGAACTTGTGTAAGAAGGAGAACAGGAGAGAAGATGAAGCGACTTCACCGTACGACAGGACGCTGAGCCGAGGTGCACCCTGGAGATCTGTAAGAGTTATTTACAGAGCAATCAGAGGTCTGGAGTGATATCCATCATGAAACGTCCTGCCCAGTCACTGCACCTAAATCCTATTGAACTGCTCTGGGATGAACTGGATCTTAGTAATGAAATCTCCAACTAATGAAGAACAACTTTACAAGAGAGTTTTACAAGAGGTACAGCATTTCAGCTGAATGTTTAGAGAAATTAACTTTTTTTTAATTGGATTTTTAAATGGGAAAAAAGTTGAACATATTTGTTTGGGCAAAATAAATCATCTCTCAAATACTATATAAGGCTAGGTGTTTCCAAACATTAGACATATATATATATATATATATATATATGAAATGTATGAGAAGCTGATTTTAAGTTAAAATCAGCTTCTCTGGTAAATAAAGCATTAAGCGTCCTGTAGACTGTGTATTAAAATACCACGCAACAGCGACATCTACTGTTAAGAAAGGGCACGGTTTATTGACGCTGATTTATGGGATTTGTTCTTTAAAAAAAAAAAAAAAAAATTCACTTTTTCATTACGGATTTTTGTGTGTTCCGGGCAGAAAAGTACTTAATTGTGTGAAAGAAAAAAAAAGTGAGTTTTTAACTCACTGTAAAGCTGTGATGTAACTCTAATTGTTTTGTATAATCTAATACAAACTTTAATGGTTAATAAGAATCTTCCTTCTGCAGTTTTCTGATTTATTTTCTATCAATTCTTCTCTCTTTATCTAGTGTGGCAGGTCACTGACAGCATTAGACTGTCAGCTTATCTGATACCAGATAATCCAGCAACTTGCCACCTCAGCCTCAGTTACTTCAGTGTTCATGTGTAATAAACTAATGACAGGGAATTTTAAGGAGGTCCATTTACAAAGCAGGAATGCTCCGGACTGGGATTCAGTCCGGAGCATGGACTGAATCCGGCCATGCGCTCATAAAACCTTGCGACAACATGTACAAAAAAGAATAAAATAGAAATTGAACAACTTTTAAAATGACTATGTAAAAAGTCTTAATTTGGGAAGACATAAGGACTGTATTTTAATTTGGACAAGCAACATTCCAATTGTCTTCCTGGAAAAGACAACATAATCCCTAACAATCCTTGGGACACAAATGCAAGGACTTAATGCCAATGACTGAGTGTTTATAGACAAAATTAGGCCGTTTGCAAAATCCATATACATAGTAAAGGACATAAATAATATACTGTTTAATAAGGACATCCACAGTGCCCCTGCCAATCATAGATATTCCAGTCATCTCAATAAACCCTCCACAGGAAGCCCATTGTCTTGATGGAACTGGAAGTTAATAAGGTATAAGGTTAGGTGCCCCAATGGCCCATGGTGTGTGTTCCTGATTGCCCAGTAGCAACAGCTGTGTAAATCCATATGCTGTGAGAGTCAGTTATTACTCTGTGTACATGTAGGATATGAAGTCCCCTGGACAATTTGGAAGAGAAACACCATCTGTCTGGTTCATCTTTGAGGTTCCACATAATAAAAGCTAATGGTAGTGGATGGTAGTGGATGTTTCTTTCTTTCGTTCTTCTCCATCCATACAAAATGATAGTATAGTTTGTGACAAGCACATGTAGATATTCTTAAAGATATATTATAACAAGATATTTCTTATGACTAAGAAAACTGTGCTGTCTTACAGCAAGAAGTTCAAAGTCCACTTACTCTAGAGGATCAAACAGGGAACCCCAAAATGGCCCATAGCATGAGCAGCAAATCCCATGAGAGGGCAGTTAGCATAGCGCTAGACATCCGACATTGTATGCACAGCCCTTATAAAGTGTGTGACATAAGCTGCTGGCTGAACCACTGCAAAGCTCACAAGACGAGAAAATATCCTCTCTCCACCACCGACACTCCCACCAACACTCCTCTCTCCACCACCGACACTCCTCTCTCCACCACCGACACTCCTCTCTCCACCACCGACACTCCTCTCTCCACCACCGACACTCCTCTCCCCCCCACCGACACTCCTCTCTCCACCACCGACACTCCTCTCTCCACCACCGACACTCCTCTCTCCACCACCGACACTCCTCTCTCCACCACCTACACTCCTCTCTCCACCACCTACACTCCTCTCTCCACCACCAACACTCCTCTCTCCACCACCTACACTCCTCTCTCCACCACCTACACTCCTCTCTCCACCACCTACACTCCTCTCTCCACCACCTACACTTGGCTCTCCACCACCTACACTCCTCTCTCCACCACCAACACTCCTCTCTCCTCTCTCCACCACCTACACTCCTCTCTCCACCACCAACACTCCTCTCTCCACCACCTACACTCCGCTCTCCACCACCTACACTTCTCTCTCCACCACCAACACTCCTCTCTCCACCACCGACACTCCTCTCTCCACCACCGACACTCCTCTCTCCACCACCGACACTCCTCTCTCCACCACCGACACTCCTCTCTCCACCACCGACACTCCCACCAACACTCCTCTCTCCACCACCGACACTCCTCTCTCCACCACCGACACTCCTCTCTCCACCACCGACACTCCTCTCTCCACCACCGACACTCCTCTCTCCACCACCTACACTCCTCTCTCCACCACCTACACTCCTCTCTCCACCACCTACACTCCTCTCTCCACCACCTACACTCCTCTCTCCACCACCAACACTCCTCTCTCCACCACCTACACTCCTCTCTCCACCACCTACACTCCTCTCTCCACCACCTACACTCCTCTCTCCACCACCAACACTCCTCTCTCCTCTCTCCACCACCTACACTCCTCTCTCCACCACCAACACTCCTCTCTCCACCACCTACACTCGGCTCTCCACCACCTACACTTCTCTCTCCACCACCAACACTCCTCTCTCCACCACCGACACTCCTCTCTCCACCACCGACACTCCTCTCTCCACCACCGACACTCCTCTCTCCACCACCGACACTCCTCTCTCCACCAATGACACTCCTCTCTCCACCACCGACACTCCTCTCTCCACCACCGACACTCCCACCAACACTCCTCTCTCCACCACCGACACTCCTCTCTCCACCACCGACACTCCCACCAACACTCCTCTCTCCACCACCAACACTCCTCTCTCCACCACCGACACTCCTCTCTCCACCACCGACACTCCTCTCTCCACCAATGACACTCCTCTCTCCACCACCGACACTCCTCTCTCCACCACCGACACTCCCACCAACACTCCTCTCTCCACCACCGACACTCCTCTCTCCACCACCGACACTCCCACCAACACTCCTCTCTCCACCACCAACACTCCTCTCTCGACCACCGACACTCCTCTCTCGACCACCGACACTCCTCTCTCCACCACCGACACTCCTCTCTCCACCACCGACACTCCCATCGACACTCCTCTCTCGACCACCAACACTCCTCTCTCCACCACCAACACTCCTCTCTCCTCTCTCCACCACCTACACTCCTCTCTCCACCACCTACACTCCTCTCTCCACCACCAACACTTCTCTCTCCACCACCAACACTCCTCTCTCCACCACCTACACTCGGCTCTCCACCACCTACACTCCTCTCTCCACCACCGACACTCCTCTCTCCACCACCGACACTCCTCTCTCCACCACCGACACTCCTCTCTCCACCACCGACACTCCTCTCTCCACCACCGACACTCCTCTCTCCACCACCGACACTCCTCTCTCCACCAATGACACTCCTCTCTCCACCACCGACACTCCTCTCTCCACCACCGACACTCCCACCAACACTCCTCTCTCCACCACCGACACTCCTCTCTCCACCACCGACACTCCCACCAACACTCCTCTTTCCACCACCAACACTCCTCTCTCCACCACCGACACTCCCACCAACACTCCTCTCTCCACCACCAACACTCCTCTCTCCACCACCGACACTACTCTCTCCACCACCGACACTCCTCTCTCGACCACCAACACTCCTCTCTCCACCACCGACACTCCTCTCTCCACCACCGACACTCCTCTCTCCACCACCAACACTCCTCTCTCCACCACCGACACTCCCACCAACACTCCTCTCTCCACCACCGACACTCCTCTCTCCACCACCGACACTCCCACCAACACTCCTCTCTCCACCACCAACACTCCTCTCTCCACCACCGACACTCCTCTCTCCACCACCAACACTCCTCTCTCCACCACCAACACTCCTCTCTCCACCACCGACACTCCTCTCTCCACCACCGACACTCCTCTCTCCACCACCGACACTCCTCTCTCTACCACCAACACTCCTCTCCCCAACCCCTAAAACTCCTCTCTCGACCACCAAAATTCTGAGGCAAAGGTGGTGATTTCTTGTTATTTGTGATCCTTTTTCCAGCACTGTTTCTGAGAAGGTGAACTCTCTGAGAACTGAACGCTTTGCCTGACTGGAGAGTGAAATGCAAAAATGACAGATTCTGAGTTGGGGTCAGGATACTCTTACTCTTCCAGTGTCTAAAATCTGTGACAGTGCAGATGTTGCACATTTTCTGTCTCAATCCCAAAAGTGAACTACTGACACAACTACAAAATGATATTCCCTGCACTGACGCAAACCAGTGAATCCTACCATTCCTACTACACACTAGCTGAAAGTTCTAGAATAAAATATGTATACTGGGATGATGAGATTCGCTGAGTCGCATTGGTGCAAGTTGGCATTTGCAGCACGATGTGACATTTTGATCATATTTGCATTGGTAAAAAAGATTTATTTATATATAAATATTAGTAGATATGCTTTACTTTTATTATTCAGAAAGTTGCCAATAATATTTGATATGCAAATTGATTTCTTAAACTGTTTTTCAAGTGTGTTCTCTCAGCACCACTGCTGCTACGTGAATATGACGAATATGGCAACACTACTAAGGCTGAGGCGTGTCCTGAGAGTCACATAGAATACAGATTAACATGGCAGAGGTAGAGCTGCATCTTCCTGGAGACAGAACAGAAAAAGTCTGGTTTTATTTCATCTTTTTTCGCTCTGTTAATGCTCGGGTCATGCGTTAGAAGTCAGAAGGCATTTAAGTAGATTTAATGTCTGTCTGAACCAAAGAAATACTGAACTATCTGCACCATACTGAATTCCAGAGCATCATATTGCATTGAATCGGATCACACTGGGTCATGATGGGGGTCAAATGTATCGTATCAGTAGCTGCTTCATACGTATCTTTGATGTATTGTATCTTCGGCTTTAAAGCTTGTATGTTCTCCTTCATCACATCCACGACATACATCTTCCTACAAAATACTTCCTGATGTGGCTGCAGCAGATACGTTCTTTACCGAGTTGCTCAAAATAAGTACATTTTTCCTACCGGACCAAATCTCCGGAAAAACTACTAGTGTGCCCAAACTGAGGATCTGACTATTCTCCATCACCCAAATAGTAGAAAAAAACAGGGTGTTTAGTCAAAAAGTGTTTAGGTGACTATGGTATCATTAAACATCAAATTTGGACCTTGAATAGAAAAAAGAAAACTACAATAATAGTAATTATATCTAAGGAAAACCAGTGCTCCGTGTTGTACTTTATCTTCCTCACATTGTGAGGCCAGGTGTAGGCCTTTGTTCCAAGCAGAAGACCATGCAGCGAGCATGACAAGGGCAAATTTGTGACGTCTAGACATCTGGTTCAGAGCATCCCAAAAACTGCAGCTCTTGTGCGATGTTTCTGGTCTGCAGTGGTCAGAATCTATCAAAAGTGCTTCGAAGAAGGAACAGTGGTGAACCGGCGACAGAGTCGTGGGCGGACGAGGCTCAGTGATGCACGTGGGGAGCGAAGGCTGGTCCGTGTGGTCCGATCCAACAGACGAGCTCCTGTAGCTCAAACTACTGAAGAAGTTCATGCTGTTGATGCTCGATGGGTCTAAACTGTTTTAGCAGCAAAATGAGACCAACACAATATTAGGCAGGTGGTCATAATCTGCTGAGTTGGTGTACCACTCAGAAACAGACGGCACTCCGGTGACATCGGAATAATGAATTTTGCCCCTGGTGATTTTGCATGTAACGAGTCCCCACGTGCACACTAAATCATACTGCCATGTCCTTTACCATCACATAACAATGAAGATACCTAATAATACATGAGATACCTGAGGTTCTAGTGACCCCGTTTTTAATCTAACACCCAACCTCTTAATGGAGTTCTCTTCGACAGTTCCAGGTCATGACGGTTCCACGTGAACGTTCTAAAGATCCGTGAGGTTCCTGTTGAGAGTTCAATCAAGAACCATGACATTGGATTTGTGCTAAATATAAACATTCTGCTAAAATGGCTTAAGATTACAATCACCAGGAACAATTTTACACACATCAATGATTCATCAACAATGATGGAACTGTAATGAACGGACATTCAGTGCCACCCAGACGAGGACGGGTTTCTTCCTCGTACCATCTCGCAGTTTTTCCCTCACCACTGTCGGCGCAGGACGACTCGTTAGAGATAAACTTGAAGACTGCTTTATCCATGAAAAAATGAATATTCCTAATCTGTCTTTAAAGCTGCATTTTGGCGGGGGGGAAAGTAGGTAATGAAACACAAATATTGAACTGAAATGTGAATATTTCATCCACTACAGCAGGAAAAAGCACAAGTGAAATCATGTTACATTCTAATACAATTACATATTATACAATTTTAAAATGATAGAACTCATTTGAATACAATCGAATAATAATGAATATATAAAAAAAAATAAAAAATAAAACGCTCTCGCATCCCACATTTTAGGCAAACAAAATATTTAATGTTTATTTAACATTAGTATTTTTGTTTACATATACTATATTTACATTACACACAATAGACACTTTAAAATATTCCAATCATTACTTGATGATAACATTTTTAAAAAATACGTGTAAGCAGAGACTAGTGAGGGAATGTGACAGTAAAGTGAAAGAAGGGGTTGAGAAATGAACGTTTTCTTAAATTAGCAGTATGAAGAGAGCACTGGATGCGCACACACGACCAAACGCACAAACCCACACGCACCTTCTCGCGCTTTAAGGCGTCTATTAATACTGTAATTAGGACCGAAGTGTGAGCAGAAATAGAGACAGTTAAACGGATAAAAAGGATTTTTCAGGATGGCGCCATTTCACCGGTCATAGCTTATTGTGCATTTGCAGCCATTTCGCAGCCAGATACAGTACAGTATTCAAGTATGGACGGAATTATAAACAGTGCTTGGCTGGAAAAATGCCTAAAGCTCACAGTGAGAATGGGCCAATCGGTGCATTCCTGTGAATTATTTACACGTTTTTTTTTTATTGTTTGGTTTTTGTTATCTGACGCTGGATTGAGATATCGGTCAGTCGGTATTTTTGTGACATGATTTAATGCGTTCCATCCTCACCGGCACGGTTCCACTTTTTTAAGCTACGCCTCGACATAAGATTCGGATTTTTATTTCTGTTGAAATGATGCTGGAAAAACAGGAATTCTAGAAAAAAGAAAAGTAAAAAAAAAAAAAAAAAAAAACTGCTTGGAATTAAAGTCAGTTGCGTGAACGATCCCTCGGACAGTACAAACCGGTCCGGATCTGTGTGAAATGTTATCGGAACTCTTCGAGCAGCAACGTTTAAGGGACTAACCCGAGATAAACAAAGAAAAGAAAAGAAAAGAAAAAAGAAAAGAAAAAAAAAAAAAAAAAAGTTGTTTGTGAGGATGTGTGGGATTTTAACTACAGGACTGAAGGTGTACATTACAGGGGGCATGCTTACCTCGGGGGGACGCATCAGCGCTTGGTTTATTCTACACAACAACCAAAACCGGTTTTATTCATTCATACACACACACACACACACATACAAACACACACAAAGTTAAATGTGGAAAGGTGAAAAGAAAGTTGTCTAAGTAAAAGAAAGGGAAGTTTGAAAGTCATGCGTTTTCCTATTTAAAAAAAAAAGGGCAGCTTGGAAAATGGTTAAACCCTGAAAAAGGAAAAGTGTTCGCTCTAAAGGGCTTGAAGTGAAATGAAGATGCCAACGAGGGGAGGGAAAGTGGCGGGTGGGCGCCCTCTATGGCGAAGCAGCGTTTACGGCTTTGCACCAAAACTCTTCGCTTTGAAGGAAAGTTCGACCCTGAAAGATGTTTTTCTCGCGCTGTCGTGTTTAACGCCTTTTTTTTGTTTCGTTTTCTCTAAAAGATGTTGCTTGTCCCTCGAAAAGGTTTGTTTCCGAGAAATGGAAAAAAAAAAACGCTCGTGAAGCCGAAACGTTTGGCAGCATTTCGCAGCGTTAAAAATCGCGTTCGCTTTTATTGTTCTCAAAAGTGGTTCGGGGTGAAATTGCTTTCCTTCAAAGCCCACCATGAATCTAATCTCTAAAGCTACTACTGGCACGTCTCTGACGTGTTTAGGGGAACGCGAGCACCTTCGGTATAGATAAGTGAAGGGAAAAAAGAAAAGAAAAAAAAAGGAAAGGAAATGAAATAGTTATTCTATACAGACACCTGAAACTTGAGACATCTTCAGGAAAGCGACTTGTTGATCAAATTCGTTTGTAACATTAAAACGTCACTGTTCTCCTTTCAGGGATGGAGTCGATATTCCGGGGTCGAAATGGACGAGTGAAGAAATCAGACTCTGGTCCAAATTGGAGCTCGATCCAAATCCTGCTGGTCTTCCTCCTCCCGCTCGATTTGGCTTTCAGCTTCGTCTTGTTGGTGTGGGTTTTATTTCCTGTCGCGCATGGCATGTCGTTAGTTAGTTTTTTCCTCTTTAGTACAGCTTCAGCGTCTATTACGTTTTTTTTCCTGTTGCCTGGATGTTTCATTTATTTCTAGATTTTTTTTGTTACTTCAGCTTCTTGTCGAGGCTCTTGACGTGGCCGTTGCGTTTGTGTTTGCCGTTCGCGATGCCGTTGTGACAGTGTCCGTTGGCCTTTTCCGCCGAGGCCTGGCGTCTCCTCAAACACGAGGCGAAAACGCGGGCTATCCAGTACACGCAGTAGCACGCAAGGAACAGGCCCGCGCCCAGGACGGCAGCGACGTCCAACAGGAAGTACTGGTAGACGGGGACGCTGTAGACGGCCGAGCGTAGGTGCTCTGCGCCGCGGTGCCGCAGGATGTAGCTGATCCAGTAGACGGCGCGCGTCACAGGGTGGCCTGGCTGGTCTTTGTGGATTTCGGACAACTTCAGGGCTTTTTCTCGATACCTGAGAGGAGAGGAGGAACGAGAAAAGCAGAAAATCAGAGAAGCAAAAAAAAAAAGTCCAAATATCATAAATGTATTTTCTTTGAAGACTCTAGAGGAGCTTATAAGATGCTGTAGGGGGATTCAGGGCTCCAGATGGTAAATGAACATAGCGTTATTTGTCACGTATGAACTACAGCGCAGTGAAAGTCTTTCCTTCGCATTGTTAGGAAGTTTGGGTCACAGCACAGGGACCCCTAGAGCACTCTTTTGGGTTCAACAGTGGCATGTTGGCAGTGCTGGGATCTTGAACCCCTGACCCTCTGATCAGAGTTTTACCTGTTGATTTAAACCACTGGAGTCATTTGAATGAGTGAAGATGGTCCCAGATTTACGATGGTTCGACTTACGCTTTTGAATCTTACAACGACGACAGCGATACGACTAAACTGTACAAACGTTTCCGCACAACAGGCAGTGTACATGCGGTGTGATACGTGTGGAGGCTGGCAGGATGTACATCATCTCCCGCATTGTGAGACTCCTGACTCTCGCCAGCGGTCGACAGAGTTCAGTTGTCTTGGTGTAAAGAGTGTGCACTTTCTTCTGTGTTTTATAGCCCAGTTTTAACTGCTGTCTCTCTCTCCCCGTTTCATTCGGCTCCGCCCTCCACCCGCAAACTGGCGCTCGTCCACGCTCCAGCTGCCACGTACACATATATACTTTATACAGTATGGTACTGTAAATTGCTCCATTTTACTAGATGATGTACTGTGATTGGTTAAATTCTTAACATTTCACAGTACACTACCCCATACTGGTCACCGTTGTTTAAGACTCTTGAGTGGGCCACGTCTTGACTTTCCCTCATTGTAACGCATCTCCATGGTAAGCCAGGGAAAAAGTCAGCAAGCCGTGACACAACAACATCCCTGTATATCACCGTTTCAGAGTGTAAAAGAAGACCGCGCAGCAAATCTGCACCTTCCACCTCTGACCACAAGGTGACACCAAACCATCACTTTTGTGCCTTCCTTCCATTCTTTTCTTTCTTGCTTTTTCTATTTTCTTTTTAAAGACTAAATGCCACACAAACTAAAGATACTCACTCAGGAACTCACAATAACATTAACATTAACATTCCAGCACGAAATTGTGAAAACATTTGACAAGTTCCAGTGTGTGACTAATTTTTTTTTCTCTTCCAAACTTAGCAGTGCAAATCGAATGGCGTCATCGTGAACATGCCCGACAGGTTTTCATTAACTCACGTGATGTTGGCTGCAGACACAGCAATAAATTAATCACTTTGAAAAACACCTCGCCAAAAAAAACACCTGTAGCTGTTCTCTTTTTTGCAGAAAGTGTGAGGAAGAAAAATCTCACTTGTAAGACTATGGTATGACACAGAAGTCCATCTCTAAACATTCTGGGAATATTACATGCAGAAATAAGATTATTTTTTTGGGTCACTTTCTGGACATGCAGAACACATCTGAAACACTGCAGTAGTAATAATAGCAAAACTCAAGAAAAAAAGGAAACCATTAGGGAGAAAAGCTCATGCAATTTGACACTTTTTCTTGCAATACGCACTTAGAAAGATACACGACCTGTTAATCACTATATCGATTATTTGTCATTTGTAATGTATTTGTAATTAATAACCTCATTTCCTGTCCGTCTTTTTTCTCCTCGAGATCATCGACGCGGTAAAACACATTTCTGAATTCTAACCTCGGTTTCTCTCAGTCTCCCTGACTGTATCGCACTACCTGAAAGCGTGAGGAGATATTTTATGGGGCTGTTTGTGCACAATTTTGAACTGTACACACAAACGTCACGCTTGCTCAGATAATGTCCTCCGGCGAACGCGAGCGCTGGCTTCCACTCGACACAAGGCTTTAAACTCGAGTCGCCCTGATTGGACTGCCATTAAAAATTAACCCGGTGTGAGCGTCGGATTGAGGACACCGTTCTCTCTGGGCCTCTTCTGCACAAGACAAGATCACGTTATTCTTTTCTTTTTTTTTTTACACCGAACTGCCGCCATTGTGGCTACGCTGTAACCGAGTCTGTACCGCAGCAGTGTTCTGAAATCTGATTGGTCAGAAGGGTTAATTGGTACACCAGCAGCTTAATCAATAAAGTTAAATAATGAGCACCTGAATATTTGACCTTATTGATTTTTTAGCACAAAACATGGCACAGGCACCTGCATGGTTGAAATTTTGGATTTGACGGATTATAAAACGCGTATAAGTGGATATTAGGTGACGTTTTGGAGTTTTCAACTGTCGCTTTTTGAAGTTTGCGGTTCCTCAGGAACATGACGATCTGCGATTCTGGTTCACTTCAAGACATAAAAAACATCCGGTAAATAAATGGATGCTTCTAGATAACAGGTTAAGATTCCAATCTCCTTTTTGCTCACTTCATTTATATATTTGGGAATATCACAGAGGAGTTCAAATCACATTTATATATTTATACACACACACACACAGAACTAGAACTTTACTTGAACTAGAAGATCCCCTGTGCACAAAGCCAGCTCCATGAAGATCTGCTTTACATGAGTTGGAGTTCTAGAGCTATACAACCTACTGAACATGATGAATGTGAACACTGACTGTACCCCAGACCTCCTCACCTCACCTACATCAGTACCTGACTTTACTAACACTCCTATCACTGAGGCTCCACAACACACACTTTAAAATCTAGTGGAACATCTTCCCAGAAGAGTGGAGCTTATTATAACAGCAAATGGGGACTAAAAGTGGAATGGGACGTAAAACTTATGCTCCAAACTTTTGTCCATATGGTGTCATAATGTGTCTGAAAAGCATTCAAAAATAACACTGAAGTCCTTCCCCCTCACATCTACAGGTTTTCATCTTTTGAGAGTGACACACCCAGTGTGTGTGTGTGTGTGTGTGTGTGTGTGTGTGTGTGTGTGTGTGTGTGTGTGTGTTACCTGTTATCCGTCATGATGTTCAGCATGGCTGTGTAAAGATCCTCCTCACTCATTTTCTTCCACTCCAACATGATGCCCATGCCTTTAGCCTGCACTCGGGTCATGGTGTCGTAGTGGTCTCCGAAGAGGGGCACCCCGACCACAGGCACGCCGTGATACATGGCCTCGTAGATGCTGTTCAGCCCGCCGTGGCTCAGGAACGCCCGTGTGTTTCTGTGCCCTGAGATATGAGAAGGCATTTTATTTATTGGCTTGGAGTACAGAACCCGTTCCGAATGTACACAGTGGGCCGACATTTGACTTGTAAATCGGACACGCCAAAGTTCAACGGACGCAGACGGATAAAAGGAAACACGGACGTGAACGGTGTTAGTCTGGTAGTGGAGGATGTAGAAATCTCTGGAAACGAACTCGAATCGGTTGCACCTTTCTTACCAACTATAGTTCATGGATCGTGTTTCGATCATTGGTGGTGTTTTTAATGACTGTAGCATGTGATTCACGTGTACCTCGAGAAACCATTCGCCGAGCCTTCGTGGCCTGTGCATGAGGGGGGAGTCGTGCTGGATTTGACCACAGCATTAGGACAGAGGATATAAATACTAATTGACTGAAATGAATCCTTTTAATTTCATTTCCACACAAAAAGCTTCAAAAGAGGATTCTTCTCATCTCTTCTCATCTCGTGTGGTGATTTTGGTAGAAATGAGCTGCTTTGAAACTCAAACTCTAGGCAAATACACTGCCCCTCCCATTACTGTTCTCTCCACGAGTTCACTCCTCACATCCGTCGGTCCGAATGAGTTGGAAAACTTAATCATTTGCTATATGAAAGGAGGGAAAAAAGATGGTTGCGTAGGTGATGGTATAATGGTAATGGTATAAATGGAGTGTGTGTTGCTACTCATTTCTGTTCATCTTCACACACAAATCAAATCCCGGTTACTTGTACAGAAAGCAAATGACGCCACCTTTAAACGTTTCACGAAAAAAAAAAACCCTGAACCTAAATGATCTCTTGAAGATCCTTAAACCCGATGAAAAGGCACGGCCTCGCCAGACGGACCAACAATCTCTCCTGCTCCCAGTTCAGTGTGACTATTCTTCCCACAGTCTTTACACAACTCTAACATATATATAACCACAGACCAGTGTTTTGTGTTTGTCACACAGTAAATGGGAGGTAACCGCATCCGGTGGTGATCGGTTGTGATGGGGAAACAAAAAATGGACGTTTTTTTTCCACTTTACCGAAAACTCTTTGTCGGTTGATAGGATGAAGTTGTGACAATGCAGAGCTTTCAAAACTGTTCTTGTTCGGTTCCTCTTCCATAATAAAGAGATAATAATGTGTGACTCACAACAAATTCACTGAATAAAACAAAGACGTATGACACACACACACACACACACACACACACACACACACACACACACACACACACAAACACATATGCACACACACAGGTTGAAGTGATGAGTTGCGAATTTGAGGATCACTGTGTGTGTGTGTGTGTGTGTGTGTGTGTGTGTGTGTGTGTGTGTGTGTGTGTGTGTGTGTGTGTGTGTGTGTGTTGTCTAAGCTAATATTTAACCAGTAATGATTAAATGAGTGATGTATTGGTGCATGCAGGTAAACCTTCTCTATTTGTCTATAAAATGGAAGTTGAGAAGAATCATGAAGTAGAAACTCTCTCTCTTACTCTCTCTCACCCTCTCTCTCTCTCACTCTTTCACTCATTCTTTCTCTCTTTCCTCCTCTCTCTTACGGCTATTTGTTCAGGCAGTATATTCAAAACCAGGGAAATTAGCCCAAAGGTCTGATTAGGTGAGATCACAATCTGCACTGTGTGTGTGTGTGTGTGTGTGTGTGTGTGTGTGTGTGTGTGTGTGTGTGTGTGTGTGTGTGTGTGTGTGCATGCGTGTATGAGAACACAATGTGTCATTGACAGACATAAGCAGGATGTAAATCAGACAACAATTTACAATCAGATCATTTGCCTTCTCTGACTGTGTGAAGGATGTGAGTGATGGACAGATGAATGAATAAATGTAAAGAATGAATGATTGTGAAGAAGATTCAGAAAAAGAACGAGAGAAAGAGAACAAACACAGTCCTTCTGTGTCAGTTACCCTCTCACACACACACACACACCCACTCACACGCACACACACGCACACACACACACACACACAAAGGCAGAGACATCTAGCACATAGATACATAAACAATTGCACATAGATACATATATGTACAAGCTGACAAAAAAAAGACACACACCCACTCACACACAAAGAAAACACAGACACACAGAGACACAGACACAAAGGCACACACAAACACAAAGATATGTTACATCCCCCCCCCCCAAAAAAAAAAACAAAAAAACAAAAAAACAAAAAAAAAAAAAAAAAACAACAACAACAACAACAACAACTGGGGCCCCAAACAGAGACACACCTATACACACACAGACAAAGACATAGGACAGAGACCAGAGGAGGGAAGTTACAAAGTACAAATTCCTGTTACTGCACATAAATCGATTTTTCTGGTTTCTGTAATTTACTTCACTGTTTACATTTTACTTTCACTCATTACATTTTGACACAAATATCTGTACTTTCTACTTCTTGCATTTTCAATCTTGCATAGATTTAATCTAGCTGAAGACATGATCAATATTTTTTCTCCTGATTGCCGTTTTCAGCACATCAACCTTTTTTCTTATCACAGACGCAGACCAGTTTATGAAGCTCACAATGAGGGAGTCAGTGATGTGAGAACATGAGAACAGAGACTTTCCTTATCACCTGATCATCATCATCATCATCATCATTGTTTTTCTGCTTGTGTTCTATATGGTGGATGTTCAGCCTGGATACATTTATTAGGTAACAACATTTGAAATCTTTTTGTATTAATATATTAATATGATGTGAGGTTCAGTTACCAGTGTGATGCTAAAACCAGTAGTAATAATGACTACTTTCTACTGAAGCACATGTCAGAGCTCAAACTTCCTTACTTTACCTTGAGTAAAAAAGTGCAGTCAGAACTTCAACTGTTACCAGAGTTTTTTAAAACATGAGTATCTTTACTTCTACTTGACTACACACACACACCAATGTGTTTTACTATACTCGTGAAAACCTTTCAATGACAATTATTACTGGAGCCTTGTGGGGACCAGAAACATATATCCGTGTATACATAGAAATATATATATATATATATACTATCCGTGTGGGGACGTTGTGTCACACGTGCACTTGAACCTCGGAAAAAAACTTTTAGACATATGTCATTGCTCGTACACAGCAAAAGAATAGAATAGAGGACGGCACTTCTGATGACTCAGCACACGTGTGTGTGTGTGTGTGTGTGTGTGTGTGTGTGTGTGTGTGTGTGTGTGTGTGTGTGTGTGTGTGAACTTACCCAGCAGGTCGTTCTGTGGCATCCACTCCACCAGCTTTGTGTTGTTGCCCAGGTTCTTCGGGGGAACTCCAGAAAACCTGCGCAGAAATAGGAAGAACACCTGACATCTGGAGTCACGTGACCTTGGAGCCATTACACTGGTAGAGTCTACAAGGGACAGATTCCGGGGCCAATCGGCAGAGCCGTGTGTTTATCCGTTTGTTTAGAGTGTACACAGCTGTCACTTCTATAAAACAACGATCAGATTGCAAATAACAGCCGAGATTCACCTGGGAAAGCAAAAAGTGCTGTTAAAGTCTCGCTGCGTGACCTTTTGCGTGATGGCAGGAAAACATACAGGAATGTATATAATAGACAATATAGACACTACACATAATATACAAATTCTATACATAATACAGACACTATATACACTATATGAACACTACTGTATATACACTATATGAACACTATATACACTATATGAACACTACTGTATATACACTATATGAACACTATATACACTATATGAACACTATATACACTATATGAACACTACTGTATATACACTATATGAACACTATATACACTATATGAACACTATATACACTATATGAACACTACTGTATATACACTTTATGAACACTATATACACTATATGAACACTATATACACTATATGAACACTACTGTATATACACTTTATGAACACTACTGTATATACACTATATGAACACTATATACACTATATGAACACTACTGTATATACACTATATGAACACTATATACACTATATGAACACTATATACACTATATGAACACTACTGTATATACACTATATGAACACTATATACACTATATGAACACTACTGTATATACACTATATGAACACTATATACACTATATGAACACTATATACACTATATAAACCATACTGTATATACACTATATGAACACTATATACACTATATGAACACTACTGTATATACACTATATGAACACTATATACACTATATGAACACTATACACTATATGAACACTACTGTATATACACTATATGAACACTATATACACTATATGAACACTACTGTATATACACTATATGAACACTATATACACTATATGAACACTACTGTATATACACTATATGAACACTATATACACTATATGAACACTATATACATTATATGAACACTATATACACTATATGAACACTACTGTATATACACTATATGAACACTATATACACTATATGAACACTACTGTATATACACTATATGAACACTATATACACTATATGAACACTATATGAACACTATATACACTATATGAACACTATATACACTATATGAACACTATATACACTATATGAACATTATATATACTATATGAACACTATATACACTATATGAACACTATATACACTATATACACTATATGAACACTATATACACTATATGAACACTATATACACTATATGAACACTATATATACTATATGCACACTACTGTATATACACTATATGAACACTATATACACTATATGAACACTACTGTATATACACTATATGAACACTATATACACTATGAACACTATATACACTATATACACTATGTGAACACTATATACACACTATATGAACATTATATATGCACTACCGTATATACACTATGTAAACACTACTGTATATACACTATTTAAACACTACTGTATATACACTGTGATCACTACTGTATATACACTATATGAACATTATATATGCACTACCGTATATACACTATGTAAACACTACCATATATACACTATGTAAACACTACTGTATATACACTATGTAAACACTACTGTATATACACTATGTAAACACTACCGTATATACACTATGTAAACACTACTGTATATACACTATGTAAACACTACTGTATATACACTATGTAAACACTACCGTATATACACTATGTAAACACTACCGTATATACACTATGTAAACACTACTGTATATACACTATGTAAACACTACCGTATATACACTATGTAAACACTACTGTATATACACTATATGAACACTATATACACTATATGAACACTATATACACTATATGAACATTATATATGCACTACCGTATATACACTATGTAAACACTACTGTATATACACTATATGAACACTATATACACTATATGAACACTATATACACTATATGAACACTATATACACTATATGAACATTATATATGCACTACCGTATATACACTATGTAAACACTACTGTATATACACTATATGAACACTATATACACTATATGAACACTATATACACTATATGAACACTATATACACTATATGAACATTATATATGCACTACCATATATACACTATGTAAACACTACTGTATATACACTATATGAACACTATATACACTATATGAACACTATCTACACTATATGAACATTATATATGCACTACCGTATATACACTATGTAAACACTACTGTATATACACTATGTAAACACTACCGTATATACACTATGTAAACACTACTGTATATACACTATATGAACACTATATACACTATATGAACACTATATACACTATATGAACACTATATACACTATATGAACATTATATATGCACTACCGTATATACACTATGTAAACACTACTGTATATACACTATATGAACACTATATACACTATATGAACACTATATACACTATATGAACACTATATACACTATATGAACATTATATATGCACTACCGTATATACACTATGTAAACACTACTGTATATACACTATATGAACACTATATACACTATATGAACACTATATACACTATATGAACATTATATATGCACTACCGTATATACACTATGTAAACACTACTGTATATACACTATGTGAACACTATATACACTATATGAACACTATATACACTATATGAACACTATATACACTATATGAACATAATATATGCACTACCGTATATACACTATGTAAACACTACTGTATATACACTATATGAACACTATATACACTATATGAACACTATATACACTATATGAACATTATATATGCACTACCGTATATACACTATGTAAACACTACTGTATATACACTATGTGAACACTATATACACTATATGAACACTACCGCATATACACTATATGAACATTATACACACTATATGAATATTATATATACACACTACTGTATATACACTATATAAACATTATACACACTATATGAACATTATATATACACTACTGTATAGACACTATATGAACATTATATGAACACTATATACACTATATATACACACTACTGTATATACACTATGTGAACACTATATACACTATATGAACATTATATTTGCACTAGCGTATATACACTATGTGATCACTACTGTATAAACACTATGTGATCACTACTTAATCTGCTCCTGATCATTCAGTATGGAACATCTGATACTGCCGTTATAAATGTTTAGATAGGGTTTATTGTGAGTGCATCAGAAGGGGAATGACTTAGACAGAATAAATAAATTGGATTGAAGATTCGACAGTAACAACAATCGTAACACATCACAAAACAGTACTGCAGCGTATAGTCATACTTATATAAATACACTGTAGCAAATCGTATGTGAGATGGCGTGAACATCTGTATACTGGTTTAGTCGTCCATGGATGCATGTCTCGGGTTATTCTGGTGCAGACATCGGGGACTTGTTCTAGGCTGCTCATTAGGAAAGATGATCAACAACAACAACTGTTCATTGCTGACGGCTAAACGAGCGTAGAGGACGGGGAATGGCGCCGTCCCTCTTTTCCACCGTCTCCATGCGACGGCCTCACGGTGGACTTGAGTCAGATCAGTCGTGGCTGGCCATTTGAGCAGATGTGCTACTGAAGGATTTTGTGCAACCCAGCTAGAGAGTGATACGTTACACTTGTGTGTTGTGGTGAATAAAATAAGCAGAAGTCATCTTTAGATACTAGTGACTAGTAACAGAAAGCACAACAACCTGGTGTAATCGGATCTCTGTGTGTTTCTTCCCCAAACTGTTACCACAAAGTTGGATGTGGCAGCATGAAATTTTCCCGTCACTTGAACAAGAAGCTCCAAACCTGTTCCAGCATGACAAAGCGCCTGTGCACAAAGCCAGCTCCATGGAGATCTTCTTCACATGGTGTGGAGTAAAAGATGGGATACTCCAAAAGCACATATCAGGTGTCTACAAACTTTTATCCGAATTGCGCATCAACTCATTTATAACATTTACGCTGTATTCCTCATAACTGAATGGAAGCTAAATGTTGGGGAAAAACCTGCTCTGAGCAGGAACGTTCTGGTGCTCGACATGTCCTTGTTGTCAGCGTTGTCATGGTTGCGCTCGGTGTCTTGCGTGAGCCGTTAAATTTTTTCCTACATCAGCACAAAATGTGCTTCAGGAAGCACTTTATGCAAAAAAAAACAAACAAAAAAAAAAACAGTGTGTGCAAACACGGCCTAAAGCAACTCTTTATTTCTCGAAATATTTGTGTGAGAGAACAAATCAAAAGCTGGCGAGGAATCAAACGTATAAAACTGCCGTGTTCTATATGTTTGCTTTGACAAACTGCTGTTTTATTATAGAAATGCATCACTCCAGGTGGTGTTGTTACGGGACAAAATATTCCACTTTAGGGTTAGGTGGAAGCTGCAATTCACTCCCTTCATTGGCGTCATATGATTTATCCTTTACGTTCGACATCATGGGTTCATGGGTTTATATGTTGTACCTGTAATGAATAAAATCACTACAGCACTATTTATATGATCGGGAAACATGAGGTTGGACTGAATTACCCTGAGACACCGTTTCATTCATCCTTGTTTATTCCTTTTGCTTTACGAGTCTTTTCTATAATTACACTATATTAGTTTATGGACACCTGAGCATAAGATTCCTGTGTGTGTTTTTGAACATCCCATTCAACATGTAGTCCCTATTTGCTGTTATAATTCCCTCCACTCTTCTGGGAAGATGTTTCACTAGATTTTGGAGTGTGCATCTGGAGATTTGTGCTCATTGTTGCATTTTACCTCATGTTGCTTTTTTTTTTTCTCTTATGGTCACTGGTTATAATACAGACACACTAATAGACTGAAAAATGGCCTTCTGTGTTTTAACTTCACTTTGCACCCCTATAATATGTTTATATTGTAAATACATACACTGATCAGGCATAACATTATGACATTATAACATTAGGAGCGGTGAAGTGAAAAACACTGATCAGGCATCTCTTCATCATGGGACCTGGCAGTGAGTGGGAAATTGAACATTTTGTCCTCAAAGTTGGCGTGTCAGAAGCAGGAAAAAATGGACGAGCGTAAGTATTTGAGCGAGTTTGACAAATTGTGGCGTCTAGACGTCTGGATCAGAGCATCTCCAAAACTGCAGCTCTTGTGGGATGTTTCTGGTCTGCAGTGGTCAGAATCTATCAAAAGTGCCCCAAGGAAGGAACAGTGGTGAACCGGCGACAGGGTCACGTGCAACCGAGGCTCATTGATGCACGTGAGGAGCGAAGGCTGGTCCGTGTGGTCCGATCCAACAGACGAGCTCCTGTAGCTCAAACTGCTGAAGAAGTTCATGCTGTTAATGTTCAATGGGTCTGAACTGTTTTGGCAACAAAATAGGAACCATCACAATATTAGGCAGGTGGTCATAATGACATGCCTGATTAGTGTATGAATATTTATGTATATTCGATTTATTTATTTATTGATGTGCATTGCTTTTTGCACTTCTGGTTAGATGCTAACCAGATGATTCGTAACGTGAGTCCTGATGATAACGGCGGGTCGAATTTGAGCGCAAATTCATTTCTGCGCGCTGCCACATTTGCTAATTAAACCGATGCGCAAAATCGTGACGCGGCGAAGCATAACGAGTTCCCTCTCAATCAAGTTTCACACGGTGAGTCACACATCTGGTGATATGCTCCGGCTTGTTGGAAGGGTTTTCCGTTTTTCCCGCCCTTTACACACTCTGCCTGGCAGTAATGTTTGGAGAGAAGGATTATTTGTGACTATGCTGGGTAGTTTGGAGAACTTTATAATCAACTTCAAAGCAGTAAAAAAGCTTTTACACACACCTCGTTTCGTGGCACAGACGGAGCATATGAGACGACTGTATTTACATCGCTTTTGAATAATTGCAATGTCGTCATACAAGGAGAAACATTTGAATGGATGTTAGACGTAGCAACATTATTAATAACGATCCAGATTCAAGTTTCCACAATGAATGGATGCGTTTTTTTAGTACGGTGGGGGAAATAATTATTTGCTCCCCAGCTGATTTAGTACATTTACCCCCTTACGAAGAAATAAACAGTCTAGAGTTTATATGGTCGCTTTATTTTTACAGAGAGACACAGAATCTAGAAAATGAGCAAGAATTCTGACTCCCACACACCAAAATGAGTCCTAATAATATATGAATAATATTATATAATAATAAATAATAATATAATAGAACTCATGTGTATAAAAGACACCAGTCACAGAATCAACCTCTTCCATCCAAACCTGTTCACCACCATGGACGAGACCAACGAGCCGTCAAAGGACGTCAGGGACAAGATTGCAGACTTGCACAAGGCTGGAATTTCTGGATTTTATATATAAAATATGAAGCTACCATATAAATTCTAGACTGTTCATTTCTTTATAAGGGGGTAAATTTACAAAATCAGCAGGGGATTAAATAATTATATCCCCCCAATTTCATTTAAGAAGAAATGAATGATCTGAAGTGAATCTTTAGTTTGGATGAAGTGAGGGATCATGGGTGCTATGTGCACATGAACATGCAGTTATTATTATCAGGCCTCCAGGATTTGGATTCATTCCCAGACAGGTGATCGAGTGAGCAGGGTGGGTGGTCCTACCTCCAGATGACTTTCTGGTTCAGGCGTCTCAGAGCTCCTGCCAGCTTGTAACTGATGTCATCAGAAAGGTATTTCACCCCTGCGCCGAACGACACCACTACGAACCCGTGCTCGTCTGTGTCATTCACCCAGGCTGCAAATTCCTACACACACACACACACACACACACAGACACACACTTAGTCTCAAAAATACATTGTCTAGTCAAATCCCAGGTACTAAAAGCTGAGGTGGGGTTTAATTTAGCAAATGTTTGTGCATCAGAGAAGGGTAAAGCACTTTTATACATTTGTGGGTCATTTTTTTTCTGTCCCTGTACACGCTGCTTTCTCGGAACTCCGCGTCTGCTGTAATGACCTTGACGTCACGCCTGCGTTCGGGCTGCTCCTCACGTCCCACGAGAAGACAAGGAACAATGACAGGGGACGTGTGCGTCTTTTAAAGCCGCTACGCTAAAATTTAAGAATGTTCGAAACAAAAATGTCCCCTTAAAACCGTGGTGCAACTTCAGCCTGGAGTTTCTCCATCCTAATGTATGTAGAATTGAATCCATGTGCGCTCAAAGCGGAAATTCGATAAGTTCATCTCGCCGTTCGGATACTGCCGTCGTTTCAAACGTGATCGAATGTGTGAGTATGCTGGCATGTCTTCAGGATCAGTAGGGGTTTTGTGTTAGTTGCGAGTCCAGCTGCACCAGAGTGGCCCGAGTCGGCCTGGCACTGACAATCCGTCCCTTACACTGGTCCCACTGTGCTCCACACACGTTTCACAATGGGTACATTTAATCGTGTAATTCGTGTCTATGCACACACACACACACACACACACACACACACGCACGCACACACACGCAGGCCCAGAAGGCACACAATGAGTTCCTTTCGGTGATTGGTATTCGAAAACTGCATGTCTAGGCTAAAGAACCCCCCACTCCCTGTTCTGCGCGCTGATCCTCACCATTTGCTCGCATTTATAACGCGGGTCTTTGTGATCCCACAGAACGAGGCAGGAGCCAAAGTAGGCGTTTGGAAGTAAAGAAAACTGCAAGCAGATTGCATTAGTATTAAGTTTGCCTGGGTGATAAAGTAATAATATACAACACTACAATATCATTATCATGATCGATGACATCGCAACACACCGTACTTGGAAATAGTTGCCGAGCTAGAATTCTTTGTGATTCGGAAAATTCCTCGGATGCTGACAGGGAAAAAAAAAAGTATCGCATGTTGCTCAGATCTGATTGGACCCTTTCCAGGGTCGTTAAATTCTGTACATTTTGCATCAACGTTTATAGCATTTGGCAGACACCCTCATCCAGAGCGATTTACATTCATCTCATTCATACACTGAGCAGATACAGGGTTAAGGGCCTCGATGAGGGGCCCGGGATTTGCAGATTGGCGTGGCTGGGATTTGAACCCACAGTCTTTAGATCCAAAGTCCAACGCTTTAACCACTAACCTCCTTTTGCAAGTCGCAGTGCACGGATTTCTCGGCGGTCGTAGGCTGAGCCGACCTTTGATAAGGTCTTTTGGCGAATTCCGCTTTCGATCTCTTCCAATTACAAAACAGTCAGTGTGTAAAGCAACCCACACCTCCAAGTCTGACGTTCCTCACTGACCTCCGTGAACGTCAAACAAACCTAATAACAGAGCTTTTACTATGATAGCAAGGACGCTGTTCTACAGTACCTTTTATTGCAACACTTTTAATGCAATTTGTCCACCACTGATATTGAAAGTGGGAAACTGAAATTAACTTACGGAGCCTGTTTTGGGTTTTTTATGTCGTTTGACATAAATTAATTGTTACACAGCAAAAAGAAAGTTTATTTCGGGATTTTTTTTTGGGCAACTAGTTCAGTTTGAGGGACTGTTAACTTGCCACACCACTCACCTGGGGAACCAAAACCATTCACACAGACTGTGCTAACATGCCCCTCATTGTGTCCTTTCTAACACTTCTGATTGGTCCATGGTATATGTGAGGACTATGGCCTCCACTTCTGATCAACTGCTGCCAAGACTATGTGAAAGTCTGTTCTCCAGTGTCATGTGAAGGAGAACTTTATTTACACGGATTTACATTCATGGCATTTGGCAGATGCCCTTATCCTGAGCGACTTACATTTCTTTCATTTATACAACTTCAGCAATTAAAGGTTAAGGGCCTTGCCCAAGGGGCCAAACAACGACAGCTTGGAGTTAGTGGGATTTTAAATCACGGACTTACAAACAAAGTTCTAAAAGTTTAACCCTTGAGCTACCAATGTCTTTTCATTCATTTCTGTTATACTTTATTATACAAGTGGTATTACCAAATCTACACTATATTTCCGAAAGTATTGGGTCACCTGGTCAGTATGTGATTTTGGAGCATTTTATTCCACATTTACTCCCAATTTGCTCTTCTAATTCCCTCCACTCCTCTGGGAAGATGTTCCACTAGATGCTGAAGTGTGCTTATGGATATTTGTGTTCATCAGCCACAAGGGTGTTAGTAAATTCAGGTCCTGATGTAGGTGAGGAGACCTGGAGTGCAGTCAGAGCTTCATCCCAAAGGTGTTTAGTAGGGATGAGATCAGAGCTCTATAGCAGGCCACTCAAGATCTTTCTCTCCAAAGCATGTAAACCAGATCTGTAAGGGGCATCACCATGCTGGAACAAGTTTTGGTTTCCAAGTTCAAGTGAATGCAAAATGTTATTACAGAGCATCTAAAGTACAATTGAGTGTCTCCTGCTTTGTGGTAACAGTTTGGAAAATCACATATAGAAGGAAAGATCAGGTGACCCAATACCTTTGGAGTATACACATATACACACACACACACACACACACACACACACACACACACACACACACACACACACACACACACATTATATATATATATATATATATATATATATATATATATATATATATATATACCCTTGCTGGTTTGGTATAAGCCAATGTATGAATACAATTCATCTGGAACCTTGTTAAGAACATTTCAACATTTCAAGCGTGATTAGAGTATGTGTGTGGGTTTTAAAAAAAACAAACAGCTCTATCAGTTTCCAGTCAAATTTAGCCAAGGGGAATGTAATTCATTACTGTACTTAAGTAGCTTTTTCATGTATCTGTTCCTTTTTATTTATGAGCAGGAAAAAACGAACTGGTCAAACATGCCGCAATCCACCAATCAGGGCGGAGCATTTCGATTGACACTTAGTGGTATCTACTTTGAACGAACATACATTTTAAGGGCAAGCAGAACATTTAGAGAGGAACAAAATGATGGAAGAAACTCCTGACTCGAACCTGCCACAGCACCCATGACCTTTCCTGTGTAATTTTTTAGAAGTTGAAAAGAAGGTTTTGGGTTCATGATATTTGTAATAGAAATCAATCAGTGTTCGACTCATTCATATCTATTAATAGATTGGTTGCTAAGAGTAACTAAGCAAAGTGAGTTCATTAAGTAAAGAATCTTGTGACAAAAATGATAATAGTAACATTATAGCCGTAATAAATCAGAGTACTTTGGAAACCCGTACATTTGAAAGCAAAAACCTTTGTACTTTGACTCAAGTGAAAGTTTAAAGGGACACTTTTACTGGAGTAATATTTTACCTCGCGTATCTCTACCTTTATCTACATGTTTTGTGTACTTTGCCCACCACTGGGGTCCTTTAAAGACGGCCCAATGCATTGTTCAACTCAGTGCATGGTGTAAGTGAATCCCGATGTTTTTACAAGCTTCCTCCTTGTTGGTATTATTGGGTTAGTGATGTTTTTAAAGCCTCTTACCTCTGGAAGGGGTTTCGGTGGCATGGTGAGGATTCCGCCGACATAGACGACATGTGGTAGCGTGGGCCGAGGGAACTCTAGAGCGAGGTCGGTACACAGCATCCACAGGCGACTGCCTTGCACCAGTTCATGCATGGAGGCTGGCGGCTGCACGGCGTGCCGATACATGATGCGGTCGTACTTGGGAAGGACGAGCAGTTGCACTCCGATGCGTGACGCCAAGTAGACCACGGTGTTGGTCACGCGCTGCACCAGCGTCATGTGGTCCGTTAGCAGGGAGTTGAACTCGGGCACGTAGGCGAGCGGTGCCGGCGCGCCCACCTCCGCCGGGTACCACAGGCCCGTGCTGAACACGGCATAGGGCACGCCCAGGATATGCGCCAGCACAAAGCCACACATTTCGTTCGGGTCGACGAGCAGCAGGTCGAAGCGTTCCCGCCGCAGCTGCGCCATCACCGAACTACTGCCCACCACGCTGTCGCAGTTCTGCGCGTAGTGCTCCAGGATGTCGAAGAGCTCCAGCGGGGTCGGGCGGCCCGAGAAGATGTTATAGACCTTGGACTGGAGAAAGTCGTCGGCTGCGGACGAGCTGTTGAATATACCCGGGTAGCGCTGCAGACGGTAATGCTCTGAAGGAGCCACGTCTCGACCTTCTGACACCAGCAGCACCGTTTCGTGGCCTTCAGTGTGCAGCGCCGACGCCAGGGTCTTAAAGATGTACAGGTGGCTCTCAAACATTATCGGAGGGACCACGATGATCTTAGCAGCCCAGCAGAGACTTGGTGACAGGAACCACAGTATGGTGGTGAGGAGCCCAACGAAGGTTTTCATGACTGTGGGGAAAGAGAAAGAACTTTTATTATAAATTAATATACAGACATTAGGAATCGTGTACTACTAGATAAAAGCACATCACCTCGTTTGTTTGAAAGTGCTCACTTCTGGAAATGATCTATTCCTCCTATACACTTGCCAAAATGTGCATCGCATTTCACCTAATTCCCTCCACTCTTCTGGGAAGATGTTCCACTAGATTTTAAAGTGTGCTTGTGGACATTTGTGTTTATCAGCCACATGGGTGTTAGAAAAGTCAGGAGCTGATGTAGGTGAGGTGAGGAGACCTCAGGTGCAGTCAGCATTCAAAATCATCCCAAAGGTGTTTATTAGGGATAAGATCAGGCCACTGAAGGTCTTCCACTCCAGACCATGTAAAGCATTTCTTCATGGAGTTTGCTTTGTGCACAGGGACACTACCATGCTGGAACAGGTTTAGATCTCAGAGTTCAAGTGAAGGAAAATTTGTCTTTTATACAAATTAGTGCCTATAATTTATAAAACCTATTTTCTCTTAGGTCATAATAAACCAAATGCAGACCTTAAAGTGAAGAAAAAAATCAGAAATGTGATTTACAGCTTCACCTCTGCGTGTCTGTGACATGTCTTGCAGCTGGAACTACTTTCGGGGCAGATTTCACAAATGTATTGCAAAATACAGTTAATCAGACATACATGAAATCTAACTCCAGCGCGGTCACGATACAGATACCGATTTCCCCTTTGCTAGAGCTCTAGAAGCATCTGATGCTGAAATGTGTTCACATGCGCATTCGAGTTTGCTCCAATCAATGCAGGTTTATAAAACGAAGCATGCGAGTCATACGAGATCAGACATGCTACAAGAACGTCTTTGAATCATGTTTTAGCATAGCAATGCCCCTGTGCACAAAACAAACTCCAACTGCTTTAGATGAGGACTACATTTTGGAATCTTTTGGCCATACAGTGCATGTTACATCACACACACACACACACACACACACACACACACACACACACACACACACACACACACACATATATATACACATACATATATATATATATATTTTTTTTTTTTTCTTTTTTTTTTTTGGGGATATATATATATATATATATATATATATATATATATAATTATGAGTTATTAGATTTAATGCTTAGTAACACACTTCTAGGTCATTAACCGTCAAGTTTTGACACGTTTGCATGTTAATGAGACAACATCATCAGTTGAGAAACAACATGTACTGGCGATGACGAAGGCCAAGATTTTCTGTGATAAAATGTTTGTACAAAGTGCAAGCACATGCTCTAGCTGCACACTAACAACAGATATGATGCCACTCCCAGTCATGTGTAATGAGCGCATGAGTGAGCGCGCGCGTGCGTGCGTGCGTGTGTGCGCGCGCGTGCGTGCATGTGTGCGAGCCTTTATAAATCACACATAACTGGATTTGTGTTTGAGTATCTGTTCATGTCTGTGGGTGTGACGAATAAAAACAAAAAATTAAGGACATGATGCATAAACTGAATTCAAATCAACATCACTGAAATGTATTAAACACTGGACCAAAATAGAAACTCAGGATACACTTCAGAACCAAAACAGCAATCAGATACACGATAACTTACAAAATCTGAAATTCAGGACACACTGAAACAAAAGTTTAAATCTAGGCAACCCTAAATAAAAAAAAATAAGATTAAAGACACACTGGACCAAAAAAAAAAAAACAGGACATGCTGGACCAAAAACAGAATTCCAGGACATTCTGGACTAAAAAAAACAGAAATCCTGGACACACTGCACCAAAGACAGAAAGTAGTGTAGAACAGAAAGTGGTAGTGGAGCAAAATTTTTGATTCATGACATCCTGGACTTCAGCAAAAATCCAGGACACCCTAAATGACAAAAACAGAAATTCACGGCACTCTGGACCAAAAACGGAAATTATGAACACCCTACACCACGAAGCCAAAATCCAGGACTTGATGGACCAAGAACAGAGGAGACTCTTAATCAAAAACCAAAAGATTGAGGAGACCAACAGATACTGGAGAATGAATAAAGAATGGTTCCTCACCTGCGGACACTAATATTCTTAGTTGTATTGATGTCTACTGGTGATGGTGAATTGTGAATTATGAACAGTGATGGTGAATTGTAAATAGTGAATAGTGAATGGAGAAGGTGAATTGTGAATGGTGATTGTGAATAGTGAATGGGGATTGTGACTGTGAACTGTGATTGTAAACTGTGAATAGTGATTGTGAATTGTGAATGGTGATTGTGAATAGTGAATAGTGATTGTGAATTGTGAATGGTAAACTGTGAATGTGAACTGTGATTGTGAACTGTGAATTGTGAATGGTGAATAGTGAATGGTAAATGGTGAATGGTAAATGGTGAATGGTGATTGTGAATAGTGATTGTGAATAGTGATTGTAAATTGTGAATAGTGATTGTAAATTGTGAATGGTAAATAGTGAATGGTGATTGTGAATAGTGATTGTGAATTGTGAATAGTGATTGTGAATAGTGATTGTGAATAGTGATTGTGAATTGTGAATAGTGATTGTGAATAGTGATTGTAAATTGTGAATAGGGATTGTAAATTGTGAATGGTAAATGGTAAATGGTGATTGTGAATGGTGAGTGGTGAATGGTGAATAGTGAATGGTGAATAGTGAATGGTGAATAGTAAATGGTAAATGTGAACTGTGAGTGGTGATTGTGAATAGTGATTGTAAATTGTGAATAGGGATTGTAAATTGTGAATGGTAAATGGTAAATGGTGATTGTGAATGGTGAATAGTGAATGGTGAATAGTGAATGGTGAATAGTGAATGGTGAATAGTAAATGGTAAATGTGAACTGTGAGTGGTGATTGTGAATAGTGATTGTGAATTGTGAATGGTGAGTGGTGAAGGCGTGCCAGCAGGGACGTCCTTCTTTTGCTTGTTGTGTGGGTGCAGAATGCAGTGTATTATACGTATAAATAATAATTGTTATGTAGGTGTGTATTATAAGTGTGTATTATAAGTGGAGTTTTAAAGCCATAATTGAGAAATAAAGCACTGGATCTGTGTGTGGAAATTGCAGCTACTATTAAGCGTGTGAAAACGTTCATTTGCTGAAAACTTAAGCTTAAAAAACTGCAGTAACACAAAGAACTCGCTCTCGTAAAGTCATGTTGTAAGTCCAATTAAAGCTAATCCCTGACTGAATTCCTGATCCACCCTGGTTCTAGTTCATTATATCCATCCACCAGCTCCTTACACTAACCGCAGGCTAACAGGACGCACGCACTTTCACCTTTTTTTTTATTCTTGGTTGTTTTACTTGAATTTAAATGGTACGGATTTTCATTCAGAGTTAACTGGTAGACGTAATAAAACAAACCATGCTGAGGGGGAAAATGAAATATGCTACCGACAACATTTCTTAGCGATCCAGCCAGAGATCACTCCAGCTCCTACACTGATACGTAAGCCGACGACACGAGCTCGTATCCATTAATCTGCAACTAGCTCATTAGCAAGCTGCTAGCTTATGTTTGCTACAACTTTCCAGGCAAAAGGAAAGAATTTGGAAAGCTGCAGCAACAGAAGTGGGTTAATATTGTGTACGAAAATAAAAATTCCACGCCTTTACATTTCTACCTTACATTCACACCAGCGCCCCCCCACACACACACACACACACACACACACACACACACACACACACACACACACTATCACGTCTGCTTTAATTGACCAGCACCCAAATACCACCAGATGGTCAGCGGTGGTCGTGTGGTGGCCGTTTTAGTGTTGAGGAGCGCCGACAAACTGCACAGCGACCGTAACTTTACACCTGCAACGTCCATCTTTTTGATAATAAAATATTCTCTATATATATATTTTCCCATTCCCTCAGGAACATTTTATGGTGTTATATTTAAATATGATTATTATAACATCATCTTTTGTCCTGGGATATATAACCCTGACGTTCCTCTCTTTTACAGAAATGGATCCAGGTAAAGAAATATCGATTGGTTTTTGGAAAATCTCCGCTGTCAGCATTTTTTGGACCCTCTTAGACCATCTGAGGTTAATAAATCATGTGAAAAAAAATTGGGACACACCATGAAAGACTGTTTTTTACATAATTAAACATATGGGCAACACATCTTCATTTTAACAATATTGGATGATTCAAATAATATAACTAAACGAATAAAAGCAAAAGGATTGCAGGACTGGTAAAAAAGTGAATACAAATATTACAATTTCTTGTGAGGAAAAAGTGAAAGTACACTTAAAGTACACATTTATTTGCACTTAAAACGGATCAAATGATCTACAGGTGCATCACATCAGGTCAATTATTAGAACATTGTTACAGAGCATTTAGTTTGTTTCGCTCTTATTTGTTGAAGTATGAAGTATCACCAGGGTGAGATCTGCAGAGGAAGACTGTTGACGCTCAGGAGTCTGATGTAAAAACATCTGAACAGAATTTGTAATCAGAGATTCCACTGTCCAGGAAAATGATAAACAAGTGGAAAACATTTAAAACAACTGGCAACATGGCCAGGTCCAGGCCGTCCAAGCGAGTTCACCTGAAGAGCAGTGTGTAAGATACATAAAGTCTCCCGAAACCCTAAAATATCATCACGGGACCTTCAGCAAGATCTTACTACGGTCTCCAAAATGCATGAATCTACAATGAAAATGCACAACTTGAATTATCATGAAAAGCATGAAGGCGAGACTGAAGTTTGCCAACAAACAGAGAGTCTGAAATTGAGTTATTTGGACACCATGACCGAGCGCATGTTTGGCATAAACCAAATACAGTGTTTCAACAAAAGAACCTCATACCAAATGTGAAACATGGTGGTGGAAGTGTTATGGTTCGAGGAGGTTTTGCTGCAGCTGTGAATTCTACACTGTATCAGAAGGTGCTTGAAGAACGCATGAGCTCGTCTGTCAAAACACTGACGCTGAAGTGGAACTGGACCCTGCAACATGATGCAAAACATACCAGTAAATCCACCAAGGACTGGCAGAAAAGTAAAAACATTGAGACTTCTGGAAGTGCCAAGTCAACGCCCAGATGTAAATCCTTTCGAGATCCTGTGGGGTGATTTGAAACGGACTGTGCATGTAAGAAAACCCTCAAACACCACAGCTAAAAGACTTGGCTATCGAGAAGTGGGGCAAACTTTCGTCCAGTTGATGTCAGAAACTACAAGCTACAAGAAGCATCATTATTTCATCCAAAGGGGGAAAAAACACTCACTATTGGGGCATAGGGAGTCCTCACTTTTTCCTCAGTTGAAATACTGATTTTTGTTCATTCCTTTAGCTTAATATGTAAAAAAGTGTTTTTGTGTTGTTTACATGCAATTACATTACTGTCAGCTAGGGGGACAAATGAAAAACAAGATCTTCAATAGACATTTCTTAATAAAGAACTGAATATTTAATGGATATTTAATTCACATGATTAAATATATATATTGGATTAAAAGAAATACAACCAACTTTCTAACAAACACTATCATTTATTTAACCTTTAGCGTAAAACTCTACTACACACCTGCTGAAACACAAAAACAAGGTCCTGATTGTGTGTGCAGCCTTCAGAGGGCAGCTGTTCGCTCCATTTTCTCCTTCGCTCAAGACTCTTCAGGGCCGGGGTTTTGGACGAGTCTACTGCTGTTACACCCTTTCGTTTTCAGTCCGGACTTGTTGACTGTCGCCTTGGCGACCCCCGCCGTGCATCGCGGCTTGGGTTTCTGACGCGGGAATCGGGTTACCTAGCAGCCGTCCTCGAGGACGACATCTATTTATTTAAACAAATGATACGAGCACTTTTGCTGGTGTCGATTTATTTGAGAGGAATAAATACGGGAAAATATCGTGTCGTGTTTTAGCACCGAGTCGGAATGTTCTTCGGCGATTTTAACCATACGAGAGCGGAACATATGTAAATGCAGACACACACAAACACACACACACACACACACAGAGACGTGGGGAAAGAGAGACAGTCAGGATTGCGTGACGACTTCAGTTTTTTTGTCGCCGGCTTGTAATTGGAGTTTGAACAATTTTCGAACACATTTCCTATTTTTTCGCTGCGCTACGATTTCACTTTGTGTCACTTTCGAAGCAAAGGGCAGAATCTGATCCGTCCTCGAATCCTGTCTCCCCCTGCGTTTCATTCCTTCCTCGCACGGGATTGGCTGATTAACATTCGGCTGGCTAAAAGCTGACTCATGGGTACGATGCTCCCAAATGATACAGTTTCATGGAATCGAGGCAACTATACGTGCCGCTTTCCTCTCGAGTATCGGGGGATGGATTTATCCTCCAGACACCTTCGCTTGGTGACATCGCTCGTGTGAACACACATGAATTAGATGAAGGTTATGGACATGCATTCCATTTATACTATAACTCTCCTTATGCTTTGATCCCAAAGCCCAGAAAAAAATAGTATACGTGATTTCTCTCCTGGTAGAGCACCTAGTTCAGTGAAGAGAGAACATCCGGCCTCTGCGTTGACGCAGCGTAACGGCGTTCTCTAGTGTCATTAACTCTCCGCCTATACAAAACATAAAAACGCCGGCCTCCCAGACGGAGTTTACACCCTGCCTCGGATCCAATTGCACCCGCTCCATTAACGGGCTTTTAGACTCGTCCTGGGCTTGAATGCTGCTCGGATCTGGGTCGTTATTGTATTATATTAAAGACGTGTGAATGTGAGGTCTTCTGGGAGCTCAGCTACTGAGACGCGTCCTATTTGTTTTAAATCGACACGATTCCCATAGTCGCCGTTACGAGATTCGTCTCTATAACGTAGCAGGAAACAATAGATGCAGCAGGACTCTTTGTCTGCGATGTGTTTTGTACAGACAGCTCGGGTCACACTGGGGATGAATCCCACGCTGGATGAGACATTATCTGCTACATGAATGTTAGCTCTTTAGATTACAGACCGATTGTGATCACCAGGGCGGGGGATGAACAAGGTAAAGGTTATGCACAAAGGATAAAACTGATACAAAAATATTACCCAGGAATCAATTTGTTGAAGTGATTATGAATGAGTAATGCAGCAGCGCTCGGATTACACTCGCACACTTACTTTCTGATGTTCAGCGTTCATTAACATGCAAAACAACATGGTGAATTGAGCCAACATTAAATATACGCGTTTCCTATTGTTTATTACAGAGGCCTCAAAATAAATGTCACATTTACAATACAGTGTGTTAAACCAATGACCCAAATCAAGAACCAATAAAAATGTGCTGGGATTCGTAGTCGGCCATGTTGATATTAGACAAACGTTCTTTAATGAGGATTATATGAAAATAATAATCCTGCTGTGTGTGTGGTGTGTGTGTGTGTGTGTGTGTGTGTGTGTGTGTGTGTGTGTGTGCGCGCGCTGCAGGATCGCTAACAATCCAACGGTTTTAACAAACTGCCGGCGAGCATTTCCAGAGCACAGTGCGAGTAATATTATCACACCCTCCTCTACTGTTATGAGTTCTGGATAGAAAAACAGAGCTACAACAGCATGTGATGCTGCGTGACGCATTTACACCGGTTTCATTCATTCAAGTTCATGTTTTCAAACCTAATTAAGTCAAATCCAGCTTTGCTCCGTTAAAGCGAAGACGACGACGTCGAATGAGACGTCCTTCTGAGTTCTACTGCACATTTTGCACATGCAAGGAGATGAAAGAGAAAAAAAGCCTTTGAAGCCTTTATTTTACACCAAAAAATGTTCATTTGATATTTTCCACTAATCTGGTTTGTTATGGACAGTCGCGTTTTACAATCTGGAGAATGCAGGTAATGGAAACAGGGGTCCGGGGGCACAGCAGTGCTTTAACTCTCCTACACAATCACCTCACAATTAAAACGGTCGCATACAACTGAGCAGCTATGGGGTTAAGGGCCGTGCTCAGGGGCCCAGGAGCCGCAGCTTGGTGAACTCTAATGAGTTACTTTAGTTTGAAAGCTAAATGCTCTTCAGTTGGATCGATGTGGACAAACACTATCGCATAATAACGCTCGAGTGGTTTTTACATCGTTTCCTCCCTGATTGATTTTTTTTATACAGAAATTGAACATTGAAATTTAAAATACGAAAATGCAAATTATTATTTAAAAACATTATTGGAAAGACCATGGAAGTACATGAACACAAACATTTCCCGAGTTTGAACGTTTTCACACGCACACAAACGTAAATCAGGGTCGGGGTGCGCGTCGCAGAAACAAGTCGGTCTGTAGATCCGACACACACGAGCAAGAGCTCGTTTATCTTTTCAAACACTGCAGCATTGGTCTTTAATGTCCACACCATTACCATCAGTAACTGCTGATATAAAACACATCCTCTTACAACCTGCTAATCTGGGGATTAGCAAACAAGGTATTCATGCTGCAGCCGTTTGCTAAGTACACTACAAAAGATGTTCCCCTTTCTCGCTAGGCTTTATCGTGTATGGAATAACTGACTAGTCTTCCTCTGCTACACAATGGCTTCCGGTATTCTTTCGTTTCACAGATTAAATTTGGGAAGAGTGCAGTCAAGTTAAATCAAGAAGCTTTTATTGTCAGTTCAACCACATATAGCTGCCGCAGACGTCGTTTCTCCAGAACCCTGGTGCTACAGAACACAACCTGGGCTACAAGAACACAAGGGGGAACAAGTTGTCCTCGGCACATAAAAGTGCAACCTGGTGCAAACACACGGATACACAAAGCACAAAACAGCGCTGCCAGTAAACCTACTGTAGATGTTTTACAGCACAATGTGCAGAAGAGAACGGTATAAAGGACAGTATTGTAAACAGGGTACTTGTAAGTCAAGGTTCCAATTCATTCTGAAAGTGTTTGATAGAACTCTATATAGGAGATCTTCCACTCCAACCCATATTAAACAGATCTTCATGGAGGGGTATTGTCCTGCTGGAGCAGGTGAAAATCTCATTCCACTGCATCCAAAGACATTTGATACAATTGTATCCTTCAACTTTGTGCAAACCGGTTGGAGAAGAGACACGTATTCCTGGAAAAGTCTGGTGTCCCAATTCTTTTGTCCATATAGTATTTTTTACCTGAAGCTCTTCATTAAAACAAACACGCAGAAGGAAGAAAAAAGCGCTGCCTCTGAGCCGATTCTCTGAGCCTGGGGCTGATTAGACACCATTAACTGGAGCTGCTGTTTTGTTCCTTCCTCACCAGACACAACGCCATTTGCACATCATTTGCCTTTTTTTTTTTGTTTCGTTTTTTTCTTATCCACAATGCACTACCACAATTTCCATTGAAATGATAATAACAAAAAAAAAGTTAGTACACCCCTCACATTTAAGCAACTATTTTCTTCTCGAGGGACATGATGAATAGGACGTGTGGCTTTGTGCGGTTACACGGCGTACAGCTGTTGGGGTGTACTCACTTTTAGCAGTTATTTAGACAATAATGGCTGCATGTCGAGTTTTTTTTCGGACGACAGTAAATCTGTGCTGCTGCACACTGACTACTCAAATATGTCCATTTATTTTCTTGTCCCTTGAGAAGATCTGTTACTACAACGGTTGCTGAGATGTAAGGGGTGCACTTACTTTTGTGAGATACTGTACATGGATAAGCCTAATTTCAATTGCTGTCATCTTCTAACGCCTGCTGTTGAGTCTGTTAGCACTTTTAACGTCCCCATTGCCTTCACCTCTTACACATGTATAATCAGTGCAGGTGGAATTCATAGTGTGTGAAATTTCTGGCACCAAATCATATTCATTGCATTTTTTTTCTTCAAAATATTATTTTAATGCCTTGTGTGAATCAGACAATTTCAGATTTATCATTCACAGTTTGCAAAATTCACTTTAGGTAAAAAAAATAAAATAAATTTATATGAGAAAAGTATCTATGAAAGAACAGCCAATCGAATTATTGCTACAACGTTGAATCCGATTTCACTTTGAACGTATTTTAATGATTTTTGTTTATTTAAATTTTGGGAAACACCAGAATGTAACTACTTTCAATTTCAAGTAACTTCATTCAATACACAACTAAGATACACTATTGCCAAAAGTATTGGGTCACCTGGTCATAAGTACAGTATGTGATTCTGGAACTTTGCATCCCACATTTACTCCCAATTTGCTCTTCTAATTCCCTCCACTCTTCTGGGAAGATGTTCCACTAGATGCTGAAGTGTGTTTATGGATATTTGTGTTCATCATATACAAGGGTGTTAGTAAATTCAGGTCCTGATGTAGGTGAGGAGACCTGGAGTGCAGTCAGAGTTCCATCCCAAAGGAGTTCAGTAGGGATGAGATCAGAGCTCTATAGCAGGCCACTCAAGATCTTCCTCTCCAAAGCATGTAAACCAGATCTTCAAGGAGCTCACTTTGTGCGCAGGGGCATCGCCATGCTGGAACAGGTTTGAGTTTCCAATTT
>JBCEWE010000127.1:1396491-1406491 GCA_039877035.1 Silurus lanzhouensis | reverse complement strand
GCACACATAGTACAGTTAGACAATGGAGAAGTGGACGGTATCAACGGCAACGACAAAAACGAGTCAAATTTATACAAACAAGAGGCTGCAGATGTGACCTGCGGTGAACAACATGATTCGATGGCGATGTTTTTGTTTCCTAATCGGTGTCCCTGAGCAATTCTGGGGTTCGGTGTCGAATCACAAGAGAATTCACAGTTCATTATTGATCAAATGTATGAGGTAAAACCACCGTTTACATCAAAACGTTGCATTGAGGTGGGGGGCCTAAATGCTGGGAGTGTCAGGGTCGGGGTCGGGGATGGGGGATATCTTTACGTTCAACAAGACCCTTTCAGAAAAAGGCCTGGTGTCATATGGAAGGCGTGGGGATGCCATTTTCAGAGACACAAACACTGCCTTATTTCTTTCACATGTCTGCCTGATCTTCATCTCTTACTCAAATAAAATGCTACTCTTTTTTTTTCTCTTCATTTCCTAACACACACCTGTTAGACACACCTGTTAGACACACCTGGAACCAGGACAAGTTGCACATATAAACTACAAAGCCGACAAAAGAAAGATTTGGTGTGTTGTTTATTGGGAGTTAAAGGTAAAGCACCTGTATGAACGCTGTCAGTTTACCTGCAACTCATTTCCCTACTGCCAAAGCGACGTGACGTGACGTGCGGCGGCCGCGTCCCAAATAACTAATAAAAAGTAGACTAGTCATTTTTTCAAGCAGTTTGGGACAAAACCACATACCAAGGCTTAAATGACGCACAGTTTTATGGTCCGGCTGCGCGCATCGCTATACCGCGGAACCTTCTGCCTTCACCCCGGATCCCCTCCGTTCCCCTCCCGCTCCTTCCCTTTATTACCTGGGTGCAGGTGAGCAGGTGCTCCGAAATTCAGTCCGGGCTTTAGGAGGTAGACGGACTTTAAATCCGCAAAAAGAAAAAAATACTGTTGGAGAAAATGTCAAAAAAGATAAATAGATTAAAAAAAAAAAAATTATTGTAATTTTTTTTAAAGGCCACGTTTTTTTTCCTTCTGGACGTCGAAATGACGGCGAAGTCGTTGGCAGTGGGAGCGCGCGCGCAACCCCGAGGTGGGAGTGGGGAGGGGCGGGGGGGAGGACACTAGTGGGCGGGGCCTCCTTTATATATATAAATACTTGGTGTGGGCGTGGCCACGACGCTCGTTTACGGTCGAGGAGAGGCCGCCCTGATTTTGAAGACTAGAAAGACGTTCGTGTGTGTGTGTGTGTGTGTGTGTGTGTGTGTGTGTGTGTGTGTGTGTGTGTGTGTGTGTGTTGCATCTGACAGCACCAGGTGTGATTAAGCACAGGTGGAGATCCGTGTGGAAACATACTTAAACTGACATGTCTTTCAAGTCATCAAGTAAACTATATATGAGTGTTAATGAATGTAATTAGTGTTTTTACTTACAAGCTAATTACTTACATACAGGACACACCTATACCTTTACACATCACAACTATACATCTGCATCTTCTTCTTTCTGCTTCTCCCATTAGGGGTCACCACAGCGGATCATCCATTTCCATACCACCCCCCCGTCCTCTACATCTGCCTCTTTCACACCAACTACCTGCATGTCTTCCCTCACCACATCCATAAACCCCCTTCCTGGTGGCTCCATCCTCAGCATTCTCCTACTGATATACCCCATGTCCCTCCTCTGCACATGTCCAAACCATCTCAATCTCACCTCCCTCACCTTGTCTCCAAAACGTCCTACATGCTCTGTCCCTCTAAAAAACTAATTTCTAATCCTGTCCATCGTCGTCACTACCAACGAAAACCTCAAAATCTTCAGCTCTGCTACCTCCAGCTCCACCTCCTGTCTTTTACTCAATGCCACTGTCTCTAATCCATACAACATCTCAGGTCTCACCACAGTCCTATAAACTTTCCCTTTTACTCTCACAGATACTCTTCTATCACAAATCACTCCTGTCACTCTTCTCCACCCACTCCACCCTGCCTGCACTCTTTTCTTCACTTCTCTAACACACTCTCCATTACTTTGCACTGTTGACCCCAGGTACCTGAACTCCTCCACCTTCTCCAGCTCTTCTCTCTGTAACCACACCACTCCACTGCCCTCCCTCTTATTCACACACATGTACTCTGTCTTACTCCTACTGACTTTCATTCCCCTTCTCTCCAGCACGTACCTCCACCTCTCCAGGATCTTCTCCACCTGCTCCCTACTCTCACTATAAAATCACAATATCAAATTCATTAATCAATTAATGCATACATTCATTAATTGCAAACTATTTTTTTTTTCAACAATTTGATATGTAACGTTTGGTTTTTTTTATAAATTGGAAAAGAAAATAGCAGAACTGGCATTCGGATATAATGCCGGATTTGTGAAGGGCGTAAATTCATTCAATTTATTTTTGTGTTTATTGTGTTCAAATGTATTGGGACCATAATAAAATGTTTTCAATGCATTCAATTTCAAAACATTTAAATTAGAAAAAAAAATGTTTTAATGATTAATAACACAATTAATGCTGAGTATGATTTTCCTCACATATGTATTTGGGATAGCTGAATGATTTAACATAATGGACACAATCCTACATTTTGTTTCTAATCAGATCCTTATTGTTTAAATGGTAATGATGCTTCACCAGAACAATGACCGATTTAATCTGCATTAGTTCCCAAATGATCTCAATATAAACAAAGATCAGTGAGGTGAAGAGACTCGTGACAAATGCGTGTCGAGGCAAAGAACATATTTCCTGTAAAAAAAAAAAAAAAAACTAGCAGTAACGTTGGTTGTTTTGCAAGTAGATCAGATTATAAATGCTGAAGTAGCTTTTACTAGATTGGAAAAAATAAAATAAAATAAATTATATTAAATAGCTGAAATTCAGCTGCCCCATGAGTGGTCACCACAGTGGATCATCCGTCTGCATACCCCCCTGTCTTCTACTGTACATCTCCCTCTTTCAAATTAGCCACCTGCATGTCTTCCCTCACCACATCCATAAACCTCCTCCTTGGCCTTCCTCTTTTCCTCCTGCTTGGAGGCTCCATCCTCAGCATTTAAATTCCGATATACCCCATGTCCCTCCTCTGCACATCTCTATCATGCCTCCCTCACTTTGTCTCCAGAACGTCCTACATGCACGGCCTCTCTAATAAACTCATTTCTAATCCTGTCCATCGACGTCACTCCCAATGAAAATCTCAGCATCTTCAACGTTGCCACTTACTGTGTTTTACTCAATGCCACTGTCTCTAAACCATTATAAGTGGTATAGAAATGAATCCTTGGGTGCCCATAACGCTGTTGCCAGTTCAGGTGTTTTGGAGATACTCAGACCCATTTGTCCAGACATTCACATATATGGCCCTCATCCAGAGCGACTTACAATGTTCTTATTTATACAATGGAGCGGTTAAGGATAAAGGGCCTTGCACAAGGGCCCAGGGGCAGAGGTTTGGTGGTGCTAGGATGCTCATAATCTATGTAATCGATTATAATCTATAGATATGACAGAATATTATTTATCGTGTGTTTTGCCTTTTGAGAGCCACTATTCAAACTGGTCAGTGGTGGATAAAAGGTTTGAGACCCCTGGTCAAGACATTTCAGTTTAGCCCTTTTTTCAGAGTTGCTGAGATTCTTATGCATGAACATTTTTCTTGCTTCCAACACATCAACTTTGAGTACTGACAGGTCAGTTGCTGTCTTGACAGGTGCCATTGTTACCATTGTAATCAATGTTGTTCCCCTGTCAGTGGGTTAAATGTTATGGATGATTAGTCAATGTTTGTAAAAGTTCTAATTAAGTGCAAATCACTTAATTTGTGCTTTTCGCAGTTTTGCCAGAATGCTTTTTGAATCAATGAAAAAGATAACTAGAACGTAGTTAGGGGGAAACTGTATAAATGTTGCCTACAGGCCATAAAAATTCCTTTGCTTGTAATGTACATGATAGTCATTTGAGCTTTGTCTTACTGACTCTCATATTTTAAAAAACTGTTAGGTGGTGTGGTGTCACAGCAGGTAGCGCTTCTGCCTCAGGGTCCCCGGCACGATCCTGAGCTCGTGTTACTGTCTGCGCTGAGTTGCATTTGTTCTCACCGCCTGTTGAGCATGTGCATATTTCTTTTATCATGATGGTTACAAAAGTTTACCTTGAATTTCGTGAAGAAAATTCACTCCACAAATAACATCTCTGAACCTTCCATCCACTTGCTTCAACAAGGCATGGGGGAGGGGAAACAGTGTGCACGTGTGCACGTGTGTAATGGCACAACATTTGAGTAGTAATGTTCGCTGAATTGTAGAACTATTAGAACTCAACAATGATGGAACCGTAATGAATAAACATTATCTGCTACCAGTGGCGGGCGGTCAGGGCCGGCAAATCCTTCTCTGCTGACCTAAACACTATCAGATTTACTGACCTACATTTACAACCTTAATCCTAATATTTGTTCCATGAAATTGTATTAATTTATTCCCAACAGTTTATTCTCTTCATTTCGTAGCGTTTCTCTTGGCTGCACTGCTTCCAGTATGTGCATGAAGATGTTAGATTTTTTGTCCAATCAGATTTCAGCCTCTATGTGCTGCCATGTCAATCTAATCTTCCCAGAGCCTTCATAGTCAGTACTGCTGGACTTTTTACCATAGAGAATATTATCAATGGGTCTGTTTCTTTAACCAATCAGATTTCATATTCGCCTCACCCAGAATAGCGTCAGCGTTTTTCCGTCCTCTGATTGGTTGGTCAGAGGGAAACTGTTACAGTCAAGTCTAATTGGAAAAAAACACCTGAATACGAGCGGTACCACTGGCTTAAAGCCTCTGAGGAGCGGTGCAAATTATGAGTCTGCATCTCTGGTGAGTAGGTTGTGTTATGTTATGTTTTTGTCATCATGTCGTTATTAGACAAATATTGATTCTGAGCTGCTCCAATGATGTAGGTGCACAGTTGCGGTTGTAGTGTTTGGAGCTTGCTTTATTAAAATGATATCCTTCTTATGTACTGTGTTTTTGTGTAGTATTGGTGGTTTCTATAATTGTGACGTGATAGTGGTGGTATTAAGACGTGGATTAAGTCGGGTAAGCCCCCACTGAAGACACAGATACCAAATGCACGGCCCGCCACTGGGTGCTACACAGATGAGGATGAATTCCCTTTGGAGTGTGGGTTCCTCTCAAGGTTTCTACCTCATGGCATCTCAGGGAGTTTTTTCTCACCACAGTCACTACTGGCTCACTCATTAGTGATAAACTTATCATTCTAAGGAACACATACTTTTACACAACTTTATACCGCTTTATCTATAGCTGCTTTGAAACAGGGTTAATGGTTAAAAGCGCTCTACAAATAAAAATGAATTGGATTACTATTTGTTGAATTATCCTAGTAATGGCAACTATTTCTTTTAAAATGGTACAAATTATTTATTTGTATTTTTACAATAAGGTATACTCTTTGATTTTACAGCGCATCAAAACTAGTTTGTGTTCTAGGACAAATCTGAATCTGATGTGCAAAAATCTTTAACATTCCCCGTTCACCTTGCTGAAATGTATCTGGAAAAATCTTACAGGCGCTTTACTTATAAATTTAAACTTTATCTCTGGAAGGCTGCTTCAGGACGATGTCCATTGTTGAAAGCACTATAAAAATAAATCCGAATTGAATTGGGGTTAATGCAGTACTTACATTGTAGTCCAAAGTACACCAGTAAAAGACAATAGCTGAGGCTCCACACGCAGGTGGTTTTATTAACAGAGCCAAGGGTCAAACACGAAAAGTTGTCAACCAGAGACAAATTTTAAAGCGGCAAAGCAAGGGTAAAAGACAATCAATGGGCCTGGGCATTGCTCCCTACTGTAGAGAATGTTGGTAACCCAGGAAGCATGAGAAAGACTGAGGCCTATAAAGGAATGGGTGAGGGAGGTTAAGGTGTCCTCGGCTCAAGGCAGAATGCTGTCCAGTGGAATGTTTCTTGCAGTCCTGAAAAAACCAAGGATTAAATCAAAGTGGATTTGAAGTAGTATCTCGACTTTAATTACACACTGACAGTTTTGTTGCGTTTTAAATAAACAAAGTAAAATGTACTAATTTCCCGAAAACTCCTGCTTTCAAGAAACCAGGACGCTGCGAAAGCCGTCCCCCACAAATCCTCTGCAAATGAGATGACTGTTTTCCTTAGTTGTGCTAATCTCCACTTCCTGGGCATCTAGGATGTATACCAGAAGTTTAACTAAGGCCTGGTGTAATTCACACTTCTCCAACTGGATAAGCAGGTTCTCCAGAAGCGTTGAAATATCTTGGTGTAGATGATTTACATGTTCATGCTCTGCAAATGAGAAGATCAAGATACCAGCTATAGAGACTCAACGCTCAGGCAACTCTCCAAACCTTTTGACAAAGACCTTTCTCCAAACCCTAGGACATTAGCGTGTATATGTAGTGCTTGTGTGCAGCGGTGGAAAGAGTAATACAGTTTTTTTTTTAAATACAGTTAGTTGAATGATTTTTTTCAATGAAATTTTACTTAAGTACAAGTGGTTTTATTTAAGCACGGTCTAAAAATCTACTCGAGTAAAAGTAAAAAGTGGCTTATTTTACGAGTTTCTTTTTTTTTGGACAGTGTGGGGTGGGGGATTCTAGTGCAGGTGGATATAAATCTTAAACTAGGGTCAGACTTGGGTCTCCATCTTACCTTTTTGTGAGTTTAGCGAATTTAGTTTGTTCTTCACCCATCAATCAATTAATTTACGGGGGACACCTTTTTTTGCATTATTTGTATCTATTTATTTTATTTTCACAAAACTAAAAACTAAACTAAAAGTACACAAAAAAAACCGACTCAATTACAGTAACGCAAGCAAATGGTGCTTGGCTTTGGTGCTTGGTGTCGCCACCCAACCCCACCCCACTGATACGTTCCCTCCACTGGCTTCCTGTACCGTCCACTGTTCGATAGAAAACAATGATACTTGCATACAAAGCAAAAGACGGACAGCACTTGTCTTTCCCCCACACTGCACCACACTCGCTCTGCTGTTCTAGCACTGCTCGACTGGTCCCACCATCTTTCAGGGTACAACGAAGACATGTTCCTACTCTGTTCTGACACCGAGGATGTGGAACAAACTTCCACTCAATGTACGAACAGCTGAGTCAAATCTTTAGAAGATAGACGTCTTCCAGAATGAAATTACCACTTAATAATCAATAATCATACTAATTAATAAAGGAAATAAAGAATAATAATTAAAAGTTTTTAAATAAAGAGAAAATAATATTTGTTTAGATATTTATTTTTCATACTCTGTGTCCTAATGAACCAGTACGATAGAATATATATATATATATATTTATTTATAAAGACTTCAGAGCACAAAAAGGTGCTTTTACAGTAGAGTGAAATTTTTTCTTTGCATATCAAAGTGATGTTAAGAAGTTGGAGTCAGAGCACAGGGTCAGCCATGATACAGCACCCCTGGAGCGCCGAGGATTATGGGACCTTGCTCAAGGGCCCAAAGAATGGCAGCTTGGTAAAGCCAGGGCTTGAACTTCCGACCTTCTGATCAGTACCACCTTCTCCCAACGATTCCAAGTTGCCCTGGAGAGGGGCATCTGCCAAATGCCATACATGTAAAGTCAAGATGAAAGCTCTGTGATGGGTATAAGACTGAACACACTATGTAGGTCTGATCTAATGAAGATTTGAATGCCGTTAGATGGAACTAGCCATAGTGGACCCATGTTCTTCACTACAGTTGGGCAAGGTAACAAGTACCGGATAGTTGAAGGGCTACGTAAAGACCAGTGTTATTTTACATATTACTCTGTCGCCTGGGTATCTGGAACCGATCGAGGAGAAGCTGTGCTGCATGAAGGCGAGGCACAAAGGAGGAGGAGGACAAACATTTAAAGGTGGCAGTTCAAAAACCATTTTCTTTTCTAATCGTATCAGCAAGATATAGATAAGTTGCAGAAATCTGGACACTGTTTAAAACCTTTAAAACATCAAACTATAGACTTAAATAACAGTAACAATAACAGGCTTGAGCATGTACGGCCCATGTTTCTGTGGAAAATGAGATACGGGAAAGCATGCGAGTTTTCTGATAAACACGCATTCATTCAAAGGAAACCATGGACAAAGGACAAAGTGGCTTTTGATCATCATTATGGGTGTATGTGAATGAGTAAGAGAGAGAGAGAGAGAGAGAGAGAGAGAGAGAGAGAGAGAGATGAGGATTGTGTTTGAATCATTCATGATATTCTCCCACTGATGGGGTTCGTGTTTCTGTGAAGCGTGTCTGTGTGGGTTGCACAGTGTCTCACACACACACACACACACACACACACACACACACACACACACACTCTGGGAGGTTACATAGAATTTCTTGATGAACGTTTATTTAATGTTGATGAATCTATGATATAATGCTTGCTTCCGAGATCGCTGTGTGCTTGTTCGTCTCGCGTGTGTATTTTTAAGTATATAATGGAAGCTAATACTAAGGCAAATATATATATACGTACTGCACAAACAGAGCTTTAAAGCACAGCCTGCGCAATAAGTTAACACGTTTACGTCCCAGACGTGTAAATAAAAGAAGATAAATGCAAGGAAACTGAATGTCAAACATTATCCCACCCTGTACACTCATATCCATCTCTCTATTCTGTCTGTCTTTTTCTTTTCCAATGTCAACGTATATACAGTAGAGTGCAGTCAAAAAGCCTTTTTTCTACTTTGTTATGTCGCAGTCTGATACTACACTCGTTCCAATTGATCTTTTTTCTCAGTAATCAACACTCAGTGACAGAATTCTAGAAATGTCTCAAAGTGTTTATTGAATTAAAAACCCTGAAATATCACATTTACATAATCAAGACAAGACAAGAAGCTTTTTGTCAGTTCAACCGTATATAGCTGACGCAGTACACAGTGGAATGAAACAACGTTCCTCCAGAACTACATGCTACATAAAATAACAGAAAACAACAATCACAGAAACAGAAAAACACAGGGCCACGTGTGCAACCTGGTGCAAACAGTGCAAGACAACACACAGAACACAAAATAGTAACGTGGTGTAGCGAGACAGTGAACAGTAGCAAAAAATGTCAACAAAATATTGTAAAGAAATTTTATTGTGCAAAAGAGCAAATAGCAGCAATCCAGAGAAGATGTGCAAAAACGACATGTAAACAGTTTATGTGAATGAAGTGATGTAATGTGAGTGGTACTGAAGTCATGGGTGTGTGAAGTAAGTACGAGTGTGTGTTGAGTCCGGGTTGTACAGATCAGTCACACGTTTTTTGGGGTATGTGTGTGTGTACAGGAATGTGACGTGTGTGTGTGGTATCGATGCATTAAATAGTATAGTTTATTGTGTGTGTGTGTGTGTGTGTGTGTGTGTGTGTGTGTGTGTGTGTGTCTGTACCTAGATATTTGGGCACCACCACTGTATGTATAAGTGGGGCCCCAAATGAGACACAGATGTTGGATGAACAATGTATGGATAAAAAAATGAGATGTATGGACATGCATTTGGGGTCCGAATGCAAAACCCGTGACCTTGAGTCGTTTCTACAACAATAGGGACCATCAGTGGGGCCAATCTCAGGTCTCTCTGAAGATGTTCAATAGGATTCAGGGCTCTTGCTGGGCCACTCTTCACAGAGTTGTCCCTGAACCACTCCGGTGTTGTCTTGGCTGTGTGCTTTGGGGTGATGTCGTGTAGGAAGATGAACCTTCGGCCCAGACTGAGGTCCTGAGCTCTGTGGAACAGGGCAGAAAAACACCCCCACAGCATGTTGCTGCCACCATCATGCTTCACGTTTGGTTTTGGTTTTGGGCAAGTGATGAGTGATACACAAGTATAAAGGTTATAATAATTATGCACAATTTAAAATACAACAAAATAAATAAACTGAGGATTATAAATCATTTGAAAATACTCCCTTTAACTATCA
>JBCEWE010000127.1:1325350-1392882 GCA_039877035.1 Silurus lanzhouensis | reverse complement strand
ATCTACATTCCATATAACCCCAGCATGTAAATCACAATCAGATAAAAACTTTTTTACTGAGAGTGTAAAAGTTTTTTCACCATGGGAAAGTTTTCATGGTAGATTTTCCATTTCATTTCTGGTCACATGACAGGTGCAGTATTTTTTTACTTTAAAAAAGAACTGCTGGTAAAGCAAACAAATGTAAAAGTTCCTGTGGTAAAAGAGGAATAATACACTGGAAAATAACCTGCTCTAAAGTTTCAGTTGTGTTAAGTTGAAGTAAAACGCTTTTACAGACACAATAGTCACCACAGTGAGAATGTTGAGTGTGTCTGTGTTGTTTTTTTCTTTCTTTTGTAAGGAAACATGAAAGAGAAACCTTAATGTAGAGAACAGCACCAAAAAGAATGATATTGATGCTATAAAACAGCATTGAATAAAAGTCAACAAACAGATGATGTCAGTTCCTAGTGATTATTAAAATCGAGTTCTCAAAACCCCATAAACTCCTGAGGTTTACCCTTGAACTGCTTTCTGCCTCAGTTGTAAGTCACTTGATGTAAATAAATGTAAATTCATGAATAAATGTCAATGTAAATAAATGCAAAATAAGGAGGTAAGAAAAGGAAGGAAATGGCAGGTGAAAATCTGTCTTCAGAGGCGTATATTTATTATTACTAATGGTCTTAGAGTATTAAAAGAATGGCTGTAAAAAATAATATATATTGTATATATGTCACAATTGTCATTATGAAAGCTTTAGTATTTTGGCTATTTTTACAGTGCAAATAAATTATATACCGACATCTAGTGGTAGAAAATGTAACTGCAGTGTAGAAAATGTCATTGCGTGACATTCACCAGAAGAGGGAAACATTGTCTTCTTCCTCCTCTTCTTCTTCTTCTTTCTCTTCTTCTCCCTCCTCTTCTTCTTCTTTCTCTTCTTCTTCTTCTTCTCTTATTTCAGCTGATCTCATTAGGGGTCGCCAAAGCGGATCATCCGTCTCCATACCCCCCTGTCATCTACATCTGCCTCTTTCAAACCAACAACCTGCATGTCTTCCTTCACCACATCCATAAACCTCCTCTTTGGTCTTCCTCTTTTCCTCCTTCCTGGTGGCTCCATCCTCAGCATTCTCCTACTGATATACCCCATGTCCCTCCTCTGCACATGTCCAAACCATCTCAATCTCACCTCCCTCACCTTGTCTCCAAAACATCCTACATGCTCTGTCCCTCTAATAAACTAATTTCTAATCCTGTCCATCGTCGTCACTCCCAGCGAAAACCTCAACATCTTCAGCTCTGCTACCTCCAGCTCCACCTCCTGTCTTTTACTCAATGCCACTGTCTCTAATCCATACAACATCTCAGGTCTCACCACAGTCCTATAAACTTTCCCTTTCACTCTCACAGATACTCTTCTATCACAAATCACTCCTGCTATCACTCTTCTCCACCCACTCCACCCTGCCTGCACTCTTTTCTTCACTTCTCTAACACACTCTCCATTACTTTGCACTGTTGACCCCAGGTACCTGAACTCCTCCACCTTCTCCACCTCTTCTCTCTGTAACCGCATCACTCCACTGCCCTCCCTCTTATTCACACACATGTACTCTGGCTTACTCCTACTGACTTTTATTCCCCTTCTCTCCAGCACGTACCTCCACCTCTCCAGGATCTTCTCCACCTGCTCACTACTCTCACCACAAATCACAATATCATCTGCAAACATCATAGTCCAGGAAGACTCCTGTCTGACCTCGTCCGTCAACCTGTCCATCACCACTGCAAACAGGAAAGGGTTTAGAGCCGATCCTTGATGCAGTCCAACCTCCACCTTACACCAGTCTGTTGTTCCTACTGCACTTCACTGCTGTCACACTGTCCTCATACATGTCCTGCACCACCCTCACATACTTCTCTGACACACCCGACTTCCTCATACAATACCACAACTTCTTTTTCCACTCTGTCGTACGCTTCTCTAAATCCACAAATACACAATGCAACTCCTCCTGGCCATCTCTATACTTCTCCATCAAAATTCTCAAAGCAAATAAGGCATCTTTAGTGCTCTTCCTCGACATGAAACCAGACTGTTGCCCACAGATGGTCACCTCTTCCCTCACTCTGGCTTCCACTACTCTTTTCCATAACTTCATGGTGTGACTGATCAACGTTATTCCCCTGTAGTTACTGCAGGTCTCCCTTGTTCTTAAAGATCGGTACCAGCACACTCCTTCTCCATTCCTCAGGCATCCTCTCACCTTCCAGTATCTTGTTAAACAATCTTGTTAAAAACTCCACTGCATCTCTCCTAAACATCTCCACGCTTCTACAGGTATGCCATATGGTCCAACCAACTTTCCACTCTTCATCCTCTTAATCGCTGCTCTCACTTCCTCCTTACTAATCCTATCCACTTCCTGCTCCACCAACTCCACATCATCCAACCCACTCTCTCTCTCATTTTCCTCATTCATCAGCTGCTAAAAATACTCCCTCCATCTTCTCAACACACTCTCCTCACTAGTCAACACATTTCCATCTCCAGCAGAGGGCGACACTGTAGCGCTCCTAAATTACACCTCCACATGCAGCGTAGAAGTGATAATAGTGTCTTTCTGAATACAATATCACTTATATTCATTATTTTTACTCACCAAATACTCAAGATACAAGAGAATGTCTTATGAGACTCTTCTAAATACACTGCATGGACAAAATATTTGGACAAACTTTTCCAGCCATATGTTGTTTTTCCCCAAAAAATTCTTCCCTCATTGTATTAAGCTTTAAAATATATGTATTTTATTTACGTCCTTATAAGAACAGATTGTGTTTTCTGTATTACTGAAGCTCTGATCTTGGTCTCCTGTATGATCTTCTTGTTACGTATCAGAGTTTGTATGTAAAGTTTTAGGTCTTTGTAATGTGGCCATAATGCAGACACACAGTTCAGTGGCACCTGAATAGATCAGGAATAGGAGTCATTCTCTCTCTCTCTCTCTCTCTCTCTCTCTCTCTCTCTCTCTCTCTCTCTCTCTAACACTCTCTCTAACACTCTCTCTAACACTCTCTTCTCACTCTGTCACTTTGTGTCTCTCACTCCTGAATCTGTCTCTCATGCAGTCTTTCTCTTACTCTCACTTTGTTTCTCTCACTTTCTGTCACTTTGTCTCTTATATTCTTTCTATCTCTGTCTCTCATGCTGTCTTCCTCTCTCACTCTGTCGTTCTGTTTGTTTGTCTCTGTCTCTATCTCTCTTTCTATAACTCTATCACTCTCACACTGTCTTCCTCTCTCACTCTGTCTAATACACTCTATCTGTCTTTCTTTCTCACACTCTTCCTACTCTCATCATGTACTCCTCCTCTTTTTTTCCCCTATGTTTTTCCTCTACTTTTTTTTCTCCCTCTTTTCTCTTTATGTCTCATTCCCTCAGCTCTGTGTTCATGTTTAGTAAATTCTGCCTAAATATACAAACTGCTGATTCGTTGCAAGTTTCAAGAACAAAACTTTCTCAAAGTCCCTAAAATTGTGTAAGGGTGCACAGGTGTGTGTGTGTGTGTGTGTGTGTGTGTGTGTGTGTGTGTGTGTGTGTGTGTGTTTGTGTGTTGTGTCGTGTCTATCTTCTTTCCACTTCTCGTTCATCTTTCACTTCTCGTTCAGGCTGACTGCTGGGCCATCTGTTCTTTTACCACATCCCACATCACTTTTCTAGGTAAATGCACACACACACACAGACACACACACACACACACACACACACACACACACACACACACACACACACACACACACACACACACACACAAACTGTTTTCTTACTATTTTTGTAAGAATTGATTAATTGAAGGTATTTTACGGCATGTTTTGTGAAATTTCTCTCTTTGTGGGGACATTTGATGTCCTGAAAGACACACTCACATGAGTCATACAAAGTATTTTGTGTGTGTGTGTGTGTGTGTGTGTGTGTGTGTGTGTGTGTGTGTGTGTGTGTGTGTGTGTGTGTGTGTGTGTTTGTGTGTCTTGCCTACATCTCAAACGCAAGCTTGCATTTTTAATGGAATTTTAAATAATGCAGAGAAGCCCATAGCCAGATCTTCTATTTTCTCTCTCTCTCTCTCTCTCTCTCTCTCTCTCTCTCTCTCTCTCTCTCTCTCTCTCTCTCTCTCTCTCTCTCTCTCTGTGTGATTCATGCATTATTCATTCCATGTAAACATTCCCAAGTGTATGAAAATGACAGAAAAAGCGCTCCTTGTTGTCAGGGCCGCTACGAAAACACTTCCTAAAGGTCATTTTTAAACACGAGCTGCTCCGCTGCTTTTTTTTGTATCAGCTCAGGGGAAGTGCATTAGACGGGCCTTCAGAGCGCCGTGGCGGCGGCGGCATGCAGTCGATACGAGCGAGGTAGACTCCAGGAGCCGATTTTTCCCCCCAAGGCACCACGATCTTACAATGAACTTTTCAAAGCAGCAATAATGCGAGGTGAAGGAGCAATAAAACAGTCAATATTTCAACATTATTTACTGAGGATGTGAGATCTGATATTAAAAACTAGAAAAAATACATACAATACACAGTGTGGACAAAAGTTTTGGGACGTCTGACTGTTCCAGCCATGTGTAGTTCTGCTTAAACTGTTGTATAGGACGTCTCTGGATGGCAGGACATTTCCCTTCACTTAAACTAGGAGACACAAACCTGTTCCAGCATGACAATACCCCCTTAAAGCAGCTCCATGAAGATATTATTACATGGGTTAGAGTGGAAGATCTCCTCTTCTAGCACTGCTCGACTGGTCCCACCTTCTCTCAGGGTAAATAAACTTCCCCATGATGTCTAAACAGCTGAGTCACTGCACATCTTCAAAAGATAGGTGAAGATCTACTGAACCTCTTCCTGAAGCACTGAAACTAATACTTCTTTTCCCTGTTGGTTTTATATCTTTATGTTTAAATAAGTGTAATATAATTTTTTTGATCTAATAAAATGATATAATTTCATTTTGAGCTCCAATGAAGACATGAAGACCTCGACCTCCTAAACCTCATCACCTTCACCTGATCACCTTCAGGCAGAACTGGAACATCGACTGAACCCGGACCTCCTCACCTTCCTTGACCGCAATACCTGATCTTACTACTTCTCTTGCAGTGAAATGATCGCTACTGCCAATCTTAAATATTGCATAGAAATTACATTGAGAAGAGTGAAGTTTATTATAACATCAAATTACAAACACATCTGGATGCAGATGTTCAACAAACATATGGTTGTAATGATGAAACTTTTTCTAATATTTATCACTGGATTTGTTTTGACTGGACTGCTTTGGTCACAGACACAATAATCCTGGTATAATTTGTACATATTCAGCACTTTATACTGCTAGTTACAGTGCCCTCCAAAAATATTGCCCCCCCGGTAAATATAAGGGAAGAACGAATACAGCTGTGAAGTGCAGCAAAAGGTAGTCGAGTTTCACTGAATGGGAAGTTGATATAAAATATCAAAAGCTTTGAAAAAGTCCATTTCATCCATCTGGGAAATATTTAAAAAGTTCCAGTCAATGGGAAATGTTCAATAAATCAAGCTGTGGTGTCCTGACGCACTGTGAAGTTCGTCACTGATCACAGCTGGAGAATTGCAGAAGTGCAACCTCACATCACCTACATGACCACAAGTTTTATTAGAAAGGGGTTCAAGAGAACGAAAATCAGAGACCACTCAAGCCATTGTATTATTTACAATTATTTTTTACAAATAAATTGTGTGATATATATATACACACACACACACACACACACACACACACATTGCACACAATTTATTTGTAAAAAAATAAATACATAAATAAATATAAAAATAAATATATATATATATTTTATATTTATTTATTTTTTGACACTGGAGACTCCTTCCATATTTTCCTATAACAACTAATAGTAACAATTCCACCTTTTATACAGTGTTTATTTCTGACACTTTAGACCATACACACACACACACACACACACACACACACACACACACTATAGTCATCTTTTTTTCTCCGTGTACCTGAAGAGGTCTTTCCTGCATGTTGGTTGAATCCCTGCTCTCATAATGTCTCTATAACAGGTCTCTCCACACTTTACACGTTTCTGCAAAAATCTCATACACGCAAAAATGAAACGCTCGCTCCATTGACTTAATGACTTCCATCGAATCTTTGTGCTATTTATCCGTCTCGCAGTCAGAAGCACAACACAGCGATGCCAAAGTGCCTTTTAAAATGGCCATGCTTATCATCATCGCTGCTCCACCAGTCTCATAATCTCACTTTCTGTCTCCTAGCAGCCTCTGGAAATGGACTCTTAATTGTTTTATGCAGTCTTTACACACACATTTTCTGTCAGTTTAGCAGTGTGTGTGTGTGTGTGTGTGTGTATGTGTGTGTGTGTGTGTGTGTGTGTGTGTGCGTGCGTGTGTGTGTGTGTGTGTGTGTGTCTAAGAGGAAATCCATTTGGTCTGGCGGCCTGATTGAAGGGTTTTCAGGAACATCCATTAACTGCAAGATCAAAGACTAACACTTTATACACACACACACACACACACACACACACACACACATACATACACACACACACACACACACATACACACACACACACATACACACACATTTGACTAATCCCTGTGATGATCTCCCACATAATTATTAAAACTCTATGGACATAAGTTTGTGGACACCTGACCATAAGTTTGGTATATGTTTTTTTTTTTTAACATCTCATTCCACATGTAGTTCCCATTTGCTCTTATAAGAACCTCCACTCTTCTGGGAAGATGTTCCACTAGATTCTGGAGTGTGCTCACGGAGATTTGTGATCATTCAGCCATAAGGGCGTTAGTAAAGAGTTGTGAGGAGGTCAGTGTTCACATTCCTCCCAAAGGTATGTCCCATACCCTCCCAGCCCATGTACATCAGATCTCCCTGGAGCTGGTTTTGTGCACAGGAGCATTGTGATGCTGGAACAGGTTTTGGGTCTCATAGTTCAAGTGAAGGAAAAAAGTGCACTTTTCTGTCGTTTCTCAGTTTTCCGGATCGACATCGAGAGCAAATAAGAAGCACATTTCCCATTGTTCACACTGGTTATGATCTGTATGTGTGTGTGTGTGTTGGACTGAGAGGACTACGTTTATAAATACATCCACGTGTCACACGATAGAAGATCAAAATACTGCAACATTTGCATAATATGAATCATTGAACCTTCTTCATAATATTTTCTAGGATATGCTCTGTGCACCACGCCACCAGATGTCTGTGATTGATAGGGGACAGAGAGCAGGGCCAATTCTTCTTCCTAGAATCACAGTTGGCTTTGACAACATCCTTATGTTCCTGAGATATTGTTCGTGTGCATTCCTGAGCAGGGAGAACCTCCTTCCTGAAGATAAAGAGATGAAATCAGATGGTAAAGCTGAACCCCCTCAGGGCAGAGACACACTGTGCCTTCCAGTGAATTTATTTATTTCTACCTTTTTATATGATGATCATGAGTGATGATGAGCATTTCAGGGAAGAGAGAGAGACAGGTGGGGGGTGAAAGAGAGAGAGAGGGGGGGGGCTGATAGAGAGGGGGGGAGGGGAGAGAGGGGGGGGGGGGTCATGAGCACACGCTCAGTGCGCAGAGGCAGAGGGAAGCAGCGCGCGCCGGCGCTCCTCGTGTCCTCGCGCTGAAGGTGAGCGTCTCAGAAGCTGCAGCAGCGGTAACGGGGGTAACGGCGGTAACGGCGGTAACGCGCAGACTCTCACGTGACGGCTCTGAAGTCCTCTTACTGAAGGTGACGCGGTAACGGATGTGATTTATTTTTTTTCGTTTAGGATATTCTTTATTTTTTATTTTTTTTTGTAGCAGCAGCGTCTTAGCGCGCGCGCGCGTGTGTGTTTGCGTGTGTGTGCATGAGCGCGTGTTGTTTTGTGTCTCGTGTTCCGCAGATGCCCCGCGTCTTCATGCTGCTGCCGGTGCTGCTGTGCGCGCGCGCGGCGGTGATGAGCGGAGCTCTCGCGCGCCACGACGGCGGCAATTTTCTGGACGACAAATGGCTGAGCGCGAGATGGGACAAATTTCGCGACGTGAGTTGAGCCTTTTTTTCTATCTATCTATCTATCTATCTATCTATCTATCTATCTATCTATCTATCTATCTGTCTGTCTGTCTGTCTGTCTGTCTGTCTGTCTGATATCGTTTTACACATCCACGAATATTATTGCATGCTCGCTTACGCACGCGCGCGGCCGTCCGTCCGTACGTGTTCGCGCTCGTGACGCTGAGCCGCGGCGGCGTAATGAGGTTGGTTTGATCCTTTGACTCCGTCATGGGTCTTTAGTTAAGCGGATAATTCACGGCATTAACACCTACAGGGGAGGTGGGAACTCAGTGGTTCATGCGTTGCCTCAAAAGGTCATAAGTTCAAATCCCAGCACCATCAAGCTGCCACTGCGGGGGCTCTTGAGCAAAAGGCCCTTAACCCCTTAACTGCTCAGCTGTAGGCCACCGTGAATAAGAGCATCTGCCAAATACCATAAATGTACCTTTTAAACACCTCTTGATACCTCTTCCACCTCATAGACAAAAGGTTCTTCAGCCAAAGTAAACATTTGTCCGAATTCACATTTTCCTCCGAATTAAATTTTTCTTATCACGAACATTTCAAGAGGAATTTCAGATCACATGCTGCAGATCCACACAAGGTGCCATTATATTTACAAATATACAGCATCTGCACTACACATTCTTCAGTCAAGTAGAAGTACAGATGTTTTAAAAGACTCTGGTTAAAGATGAAGTTCTGACTGCAGAAGTCATTATTACTACTGGTTTTAGTGTCACACTGGTAACTGAACCTCACGTCATATTAATATATTAATACAAAAGCATTTCAAATGTTGCTCACTAATGAATGTATCCAGGCTGAAGATCCACCATATAGAACACAAGCAGAGTGTTTTTAAACACTTCTGTCTGCATATGTAATATTTGCAATAATGCAGTAGAAGTGCATTTCACATTTAAACCTTCAATGGTGTCCTGCCTGAATCAATCCACCTCCTAATATCATTATTATGACACCACGGCTCTAGAAACCATCAGTATTCTAGAGAAAGGCAGTAGAACAGAGCGCTGCATCACACACAGGAATCTCATACAGTGAGAATGAAGGTCATCACTAAAGCAAGAAACCCAAAGCACACAATTCAACACGTCTCCTTTCACTGTAGCCACAACTGCACCACTCACATACATCATCTCCAGCAGAAGCGTCGATATTCACCTCAGAACATGAACCCGGGGTTTCCATGAATTTCTGTGCATTTTTTCTGTGCATCACGGTTTTCCAGGTTTGCTCCCGATCTCCCGTCCAGTTTTTCTTGAAAACTCTGTAAATGTCCTTGTAGGTGAATCCACCACTGTATTAATTATTTCTCCTCGTTCAATGTGGAAATGTTTGAAAGCTCTGACTAGCGCACTCTGTGACCATCCGATCAAAGGAGGTGAAAATGCAGACGTGACCAGAACGCAGGATTGGTTAAAGCAACAGCTTCAGGCAACATAAAGTTTATGGATAAAAACCCCACAGTGCTCACAGTGCTAGCTTTGGGGCAATATGTAAAGTGACTGATGAAATCTGATTGAAAAGAAACTCGTATAACTCTACACGCAGCGCTCCTGAGAGGAATGAAGAGAATAGACTATTGGAAATAACTGAATACTATAAATGGACAAAAATATCTAAAAGCGTAAGGCAGTGATTCTGATGTTTTCTGGCCCTGATGGCTTGCCACAAATAATGGTATCATTAGCAGTGACAATTATTGTAAGTAAAGTATAGTTCCACAAAATCTTTCTTACTTCAAGAAGCAGTTGATAAGTTTTGTATCAAAGACGATGTCTTCCGGTGCTCACCAGTGCTTTGAGTGTTCATTTTAAAAGTTGTGTTTTTGTGAATTTTATGTGTAAACTCTTAAGGTAGCCTGAGGTATGTCCAAATAATAAATGCTGTCAACTGTCAGTATATAATATATAGTGGGAGCTCAGTGCTTAAGGCGCTGGGTTACTGATCGGAAGGTCGGGGGTTCAAGCCACGGTATTGCCAAGCTGCTACTCTCGGGCCCTTGAGCAAGGCCCTTAACCCTCTGTGCTCCAGGGGCGCCGTATCATGGCCAACCCTGTGCTCTGACCACAGCGTTCTGAGCAATCTGGGATTTGTGAAGAATGAATTTCACTGTGCTGTAATGTATATGTGACAAATAAAGTTTATTCTATATTATGTGCAGTATAAATTGATGCTAGACTTATCCACATCGTGGATGCTAGATCTAGGCTTTTTGTAAAATCATATTAACCAGCCATCAATCATGTCAAATCCCAGCTGTCATCCATCATCCAAAGCTTTCAACACAAACAAGACATATCTGGTAACATGCTGGCGAACGAAGCAGGTCGCAAGCGTACATCCTGCAGCGGAGGCTCCATTTCGCCAGGATTGTTGTACTTATTTATAGCAGGGTGCCACCAGTAACACAAATCAAAGATAATCCACTTACAGTAACATGGGCAACATGTCAGAACCATTGATCAGACGTGGAACTGACAACAAAGCCCTGAATAGCACGATGCGATCGGCAAGACTTTGAAAAGAACAACAACATCGTTGCTAAATTCAGGTGTTCCCGAAATCATTTTATGACTCGAAGCCATTTCTTCCCTTGATAAATTATTAATCCCTTAATAATCATATCCAATATCATTTACATTGGTGTTTAGTGCTAATGAGATTTTCCCCACTTTCATTTTTACATTTAATTCTGATGATTCACCTCATTTTATTTGAGAGCTGCTAAGAAAGGTTTCAGTTGTCCCTAGACAGAGAGGTAATCTATTATCCGTTATTTGAAATGCTGCACTAAGGGCTTTTCAACCGCTTTATCCATATTAAACACCATATCAGATACAGCGTGTAGCTTATGAAAAGGAAAACGCCTACACCTCCAACTTTTGAATTAGATCTAGAATAGAAAGGAGAATAACAAAACAGCTCCCCAGAGGTGTCCGCCCTCAAACCTCATAATTTTAGGCTTTAACAAAGTCCTATTGAGGTTAAATGAACCTCCTGGGTCTGATTAGTTTAATTACGACCAAACCCACTTTACACTTATCCCACAAAATCCCATGGCGTTAAGCTTAGTTAATACGATTTTGTGATCTACGTATCAAGTGCTCGCTGCAAATCCAGCAGGATCATAAAACTCCCATCATCCGTTTCAGTTGTTTGCTATAAAATTTAAAATTTACATGTACGGCATTTAGCAGACGCCCTTATCCAGAGTGGCTTATATTTATCTTATTCATACAACCAGTTATGGGGGTTGAGGTTCTTGCTCAGGAGTGGCAGCTTGGTGCGGCTGGGATTTGAACTCACAATCTTCAGATCGCAGTTATGGGGTTAAGGTTCTTGTTCAGGAGTGGCAGCTTGGTGCGGCTGGGATTTGAATGCACAATCTTAAGATCCAAAGTCTAATGCTAAAACCACTAAGCTGCCACCTCCCTACTGTACATATACATAGCATGTGTCTATGGAATGGGCTTTTCCAAAATCAGACTATAGTTCATAAAAAAAAAATAAAATAAAATAAAAAAAATTGCATTATTATAATGTGGAATGTGGTGAAGTTAACTGTCATCAAATCTAAGTTTTAGACAAGGAATACTCAAGATCAAGTCCAGACCCAGTCCTAAAGGGGTCAAGGCCAAATTAATACCGAGCTCAAATAACTGCAAGACTACGTTTTGTTCTAGACCAAAAAATACCGTCATTGGCATTGACTTTACTTCACAACATTTCCAATGTCAACCCCTGTTTTAAAATCATTAGTTGAACATGACCCAATCTAATCACAACTCAACTAGTTGGCCTCATTCACATCTTGTGCCAATGATCAATCTGTTTTCTGGAATATTTTCACAATTCTTATAAAAATTTTTTTTTACGAACTTTCACTAAAAACCATGGACCATATGTAGCGACACTTCAACACATTCAACACATCCATGTAACCATGGAAATAAGCTAGAAATAAATAGTTAGAATTTTTTACTAAACATATATAGTTTGTTTTTATGTTTCGTTGATCAAATTCTGTTTTTACAAAAAATCCAAAGGGTTTTCATGCAGCACAAATTCATAGTTAATAACAGGTTACATTGGAATACAATGATTTTAGATTAAAATACCCGAAAGTGAATAAACTGTAAACCCTGGTGTGTATGTGTGTCTCAGTGGTCAGTGCTCGCAGAAGTGAAGTGCTCAAACATACAAGATTTTCTCTTGCATTTTTTTTTATCATCCAAACCAGTGCAACCATGCACCGTCGCAGCTTCCGTTTTTCCAGCTACACTATATAGACAAAAGTTTTTGGACACTTGACCTTAACATTGTCTTTTCTGAACATCCCATTCCACATTTAGTCCCCATTTGCTCTTACAGTAAGCTCCACTCTTCTGTAAAGATGTTCTACTAGATTTTGTGGAGATTTGTGGAGATTCATTCAGCCACAAGGGTGTTAGTAAAGTCAGGTACTGATGTAGGTGAGGTCTGGGGTGCAGTCAGCATAAAAAATTCATCCCAAAGGGTTTCAATAGGGTGGAGGTCAGAGCGCTATATCAGGAGATCTTCCACTCCAATCCATGTAAAACATATCTTCAGGGAGCTCTGGCTTAGTGCACTTTGTTTGGTTTGGGTCACTTAGTTCGAATGAAGGCAAAATCTGAACGCAGTCAGATCTAATGACCTCCTGTACAAGTGAGTGCCTCCAGGTTTGTGGTAGCAGTTTGGGGAAGAACTGCATATGGTAGGAAAAGTCAGGTGTCCCAATACTTTTGTTCATAGATTGTACTTTTTGATGTGACTGTACATGGGCTTTTTCCATTCTATTTTTTTAACTAGAGTTCAGGTCTCAGCCTTGAAAGTTGATAAATTGTTGGATGATAAGAAATGAACATTATGAAGACTAAAACATTAATTTGTATGTAGCTGCTTTGACAAAACTTGTTCCAGTAACTGAATATTTCATATTGACTGCTTACAGCCAAATGGAAATGAACTCAGGGACTGATGAGATCTCCTGTTCCAGAGGATTTCCAGTTTGTGTGTGTGTGTGTGTGTGTGTGTGTGTGTGTGTGAGTGTGTGTGTGTGTGTGTGTGTGTGTGTGTGTGTGTGTGTGTGTGTGTGTGTGTGTGTGTGTGTGTGTGTATAAGATTTGGAGTTTGATCTCATAGGCAATGTGCTATTTCCAGGAAAAGCCAAATCACCCAATGCTGTCTCACTAAATTTGTTTTGAAACCAGGCCAGGAAAGCTCTCTATATTTCTCTCTCTCTTTCTGTCTCTCTACCTCTCGCTGCTCTCTTCCCTTCTCTGTACCCGTTTGTGTGTTCAGCAGCATTGCCAGATCTTTGTAAGAGCAAAAAAAAACGACCTTTAATATATACATCCCAATACATTCTTCGATCAATCAGTACCCTCTCGTATATCATCCTCTGTACGTCTCTGTCTCTCTGTGGTTTAAAAATCACATTAAAGATTAGCGATGCTTCTCCAAGCGACCTTTCAAGGCCAATCAGTGACGAGACGAAGGCGTACGTGGATTATCGTCTCGCTAAACATGACATTAATGAGACCCTCGATTTAAAAACAAGGCGAAGCAGCCCCCCGAAAGAACACAGGCTTTAAACAGCTTGTTCGCTTGAAAACCCATTTAAATGACATTTTCGAGATTTAACGCCATTTGAGTTTGACATTAAAAGGATAAATACGGGGCGGCATGCAGTCAGTGCGTTATTCTTGGCACCCTTGGTGAAGATGTGAACAAAAAAAGGGGGAGGTATCAAAAAACCTCTGAAATGTTTCTAAAAATAGGAGAGAATTTTAAAGGAAACGTGTTTTTATTTTTTATATATAACAGACAGTAATATAATTATTGGCACCCTTTATGAGTTAGCATGAAAGCATTTAAACTTCCTCTGTAATACTTCATGTGACACAGCATCTTAATCCAGAACGTCTCCAGATTCCTCAGGGTCCTAAAGCCTGTCAGGTGAATTCTGCTCTTCAGCTCACCTCACACGTTTTCAATGGAGTTCAGGTCATATGACTGATTGGACGCATTGGTAATGTCAAACACTTGACTCATTGCGTGGATTTGCAGATGAAAGATCCCTCTATGATTCACTTGTAACATCTTGGCAGAGACAGAGGGATTTTTATTTAATATCTCTTGGCTCTCCATGGATCCATGATGTGACGCGTCCTAACAAAGGTCCTTTGGAGGAAAGACCTTGGAAGAAAACGGCACCATGGCATCACAGATTGACATTATCATTTACGGCATTTGACAGATGCCTTTTATCCAGATCTGATACATTTATACAACTGAGCCCTTGAGGGTTAAGGGCCTTGCTCAGGGGCCCAACAGTGGCAACTTGGTAAAAATTTGAATTTACAACCTTTCGATAAGAAGTCCAATGTCTTTACCACTATGATGCCCTGGCAACTAGATAGCCCCATTATACCAGCTGGGATTCGGTTCTTCACTGTATTCTGCTTTTGACCCCAAACTCCGGGACCCATGTTTTTGGGTAGAGGAACTAAAACGATTGCAATTCAACCAGTTTATTGGCATTAAGGTGGCGTCCATTCTTACACAGATACACAGACATGGCAGCCACATAATTTGTAAATTTCCAACCATGGTCTTTGGAGAAACATTTGCTTATAGTTATTGCGTCGTCTTACAGGCTCCTTTCAGCTCACTTTAGCATCTTATTAGTGGACATGTTTTTTTTTTACATATTCTAGATAGCTACAGTATGAAGTGGTATCGAGAAGTTTCGAGACTAGCGCATCACAGATCTGGTCGCTTTCGCCGAAAGTCCTCCCTCGACTTTGCTGCTGTGTTCCTTCTGCTCCTGGGTCAGTGGCCTGGGGACGAACCTGGCAGCAACACGGCGCATGTTCAAATCACACTTGAGGATCGCCTGGACTGTTCCCTACGACAGTGGCAGCAATGCTGTGGATTGTTCTCCGACAATCATCATGCACAAGTAGCCGAATGATTTTGACATTTCCACCGGTTGAGCTAGTTGAAAAACTTCCTGATCTCTCGTTGTCTTCCAGTGATGTTCTTTCGCTCTTGAAGTGGGTGTGCCATTCAAAACATCTCGAACGACTCAATGCAGCATCACCGTAAACTTGCAGAATCCCGTGAAACGTCTCTGTGGCAGATTTGCTCAGTTTCATGAAAAAAATGTCACGTTTGCTCTTTGCTGTCCATGGTCAGAATAGCAGTTGCACCTTTATGGAATTTGTTTTATTTGGATATTCAGTACAACAAACAGATGTAGAGATTAAGGGAATCCAGCCTGTGTGTCACATCAGATTTATCCACAGTCAAACAGGAAGTCATAGATGACTGTTCAATTGTCAACTTAAAATGTAAAACTGGATTCCGACAAAGCAGCATGAAAAAGTGCTTGGTCTAGATTTGGGAGATTGTTAGTTTGAATCTCCACAATACGATAGTTACTGTAGCTCCTCCTTCTTCATACTTATATTCAAGATTCTGTATTACAGGGTTAGAAATTGTAATATGTATATTATAATTGTGTATTTAAAGTCAAAAGCGGCGTATGTGACAACAACAAAGTCTACAATGTGTGCGTGCGCGTTTGTGTGCGTGCGTGTGTGTGTGTGTGTGTGTGTGTGTGTGTGTGTGTGTGTGTGTGTGTGTGTGTGTGTGAATTCCTTTAAGTGTATGTGTTATGCTATAAGCCTTCAGCAATGAAATCCTTCCCAAGGTCACAAATGAATATAAAAGTGCGTTAAGTGCACATGAAACATCAGAAGTGATGTGTGTGTGTGTGTGTGTGTGTGTGTGTGTGTGTGTGTGTGTGTGTGTGTGTGTGTGTGTGTGTGTGTGTGTGTGTGACATCAATAACATGTTCTATATTGCATGTGTAGGTATGTAGAAACAGGAGATAAATAGTATGAGATGTGGAGTTTAGCCCTCCCTCACTGCCTCGAGCTCGTTCTCTTTCCGGCTCTCTTTCTTTATTTGTTTTTTGTTTTTTTCTGTATGTCTATAACTGTGCTTTATGTGTGTATGCCATTATTTTTGTCTTAATGGAATGCAGAATGCAGGCTGGCAGCCTATTAGATAGAGGGAAGAGAGAGAGAGAGAGAGAGAGAGAGAGAGAGAGAGAGAGAGAGAGAGAGAGAGAGAGAGAGATGGATTTATTCTGAGACAGCTTTATTGCCAGACTGACAAACAAAACCTTTGATTGGGGGGTGAAAAGAAGGACACCAGATAGATAGAAAATGAAACAGAGAGAAAGAGATCAAGTGAGAGAGACAGATATTTAGAAACAGAGGGGAGAGAGAGAGAAAACGAGGCAGAAAGACAGGTTAAGAGGGAAAACAGCTAGAGATGGAGAAAAACGCATCTATACAGGGCACGGATTAGAGAACAACTGAGGGAGGGAGGATGACTGTTAGAGAGTAAGATGGGAATGGAGAGAGGAGAGCAGGACATGGCGTACAGAGGGTGAAAGAGATACAGAGAGAAAGGTGGAAAATGAGAAAGACATTGGTGAGAAAGAAAGAGTGAAAAAGATGAGTGGAAGGCAGAAACATAGATAATAAGGCAGACTGAGAGAAGGGCAGAGAGAAAGAAAGCTGGAAATGGAGACACAGAGTGAGAGGCAGAGGGTGAAAAAAGGAGGAGAGTCACTGAGAGGAAGACTGGGTGGGATAGACAGGGGGTAAGGACGATGGAGAGAGTGAGAAAAGAATGTGAGAGAGAGAGAGAGAGAGAGAGAGAGAGGGTGCTGAAGGGAGATGAAGAGATATAGAGAGGAGAAGAGGAAGAGTGCAAATAAGAGACAGAGAGAGAGGGAGAGAGAGAGAAAAATGGCAGATTAGAAAGCCAGAGAGGAAGACAGGGGTTGAAGAGAGACAGAAAGTAAGGAAGACAGGAGATTAGACAGCCAGAGAGGAAGATAGAGAGAATTCTGTGTGTGTGTGTGTGTGTGTGTGTGTGTGTGTGTGTGTGTGTGTGTGTGTGTGTGGGTGTGTGGGTGTGTGGGTGTGGGTGTGTGTGTGTGTGTGTGTGAGAGAGAGAGAGAGAGAGAGAGAGAGAGAGAGAGAGAGAGAGAGAGGGTTGATGTACATTATTAATGGCTCACTGGTGTAATTCTCTGTTCCTGTGTCTACATTTAAAAAACTGTGTTGTGTGAATTGTCTTATCACTCTCATAATACACACACACACACACACACACACACACACACACACACACACACACACACACACACACACACACACACACACGTTTTTTTCTAATGTATCACTGTGCTTGATCTTTTATTCAGCGTACTGCTGCTACTATAACATTCCTTCAAGATAGGATCGATCACATGACTGTTTCGAATGTGTGATTAAAGTGCTCATAAAGAGCAATGATAATTTACACTGCTGAGATATTTCTCCTGGCTGTGTGTGTGTGTGTGTGTGCATGTACTGTGTTCTGTTCCATTAGGATAAAGTGTCCTGTCTGCAGGGCAGGTTAAACAAATCAACCCATCCTTTTACTCTCTCTCTCTCTCTCTCTCTCTCTCTCTCTCTCTCTCTCTCTCTCTCTCTCTCTCTCTGTGAAGTGCATGCTGGGAGTGAGTGGGCGGAGCGTGTGGAGTGTGAGCGGGCACGTGCTTGTCTTGTTTCCTCTCTTTCTTTGCATTTTCTATCGTTTGCTAGTTATGTTTTCTTTATATGTATTATATATTTTTCTAAAATCTAAGCCCTCAGCTTTGGATATAGAGAAGGTCTCTGGGTGTCAACAGCAGCACCTCGCTGGAGAGCATGGTGGCCCAGAGCACCGAGGTATTTAACACCATAACCCGGAGCCACGGTGTGAGAGTGGTGACCGGCGCTGGTGTGGAGGAGTGCAGCCTGGCTGCAGGAAAACTGTTTTGGCGGTGTCACGGATGAACAGTGCGGTGGTTCTAGTTGTGAACACGGTGGAAAGGGCGGATAAACTAAACACGGATGTGATTGTAGTCAGGGGTTCACTTATCCATGTGCTTCCCCTTTCAAGCCCATTCAAAAGAGTGACACCAAAAGAGTACCCCCCTGTATTAATGAACGATCTTCTCTCCCGATATGGAAGGCTCGTCTCTCCGATTAAAATCACCCCAATCGGATGTAGTCGGACCTGGTGAAGCAGGTCTCCAGAGAGAGACAATATTTCATATTTTTACTCAGTGTCTCAGACTAAGACCCTTTTTTACCCTTTTGCAGACTGTTTTTAGCGCTTTTATCAAATCCTTCTCAGTCCAAACTTTTATCCTGGAGGTAAAATATACTGAGAGAAGGCAAGCAGAGTGTCAGCTCTTAAACTTTGTTGTGGGTCAGGCAAAGATCTGCAACAACATCAGCCGAAAAGATCAAATAAAAGAAAGGTGCAGCCATGACGCAAAAATGGTGACAACAGCAATGATGAAGTCCAGGATTCTGGTGGAATTTCACTTTTACAAGAAAACAGACAATTTGATGATGTTCGAGAAAATCTGGTGCAGTAAAAATGCACTGTGCTCTGTTTTTAATGATGAACTGCATGTTGCACAGAGCGTGTCTTAAAAACATGTACATTCAGTTTTTACACAAATAACTTTTTTCATCTATTTATTTATTTATTTAAGTGATGCATTTACTTTAAACTGAATCTTTTATCGGTTGCTGTCACAAGCCTTCAGCATTTATAATAAAGGTCTTGAAAAAAAAAATTATTCTCTCACTCTCTCTCTCTCTTCCTCTCTCTCTCGCCCTGTCTTTCTCTCTTTCTCTCTCTCTCGCCCTCTCTTTCTCTCTTCCTCTTTCTCTCTCTCTCTCTCTCTCTCTCTCTCTCTCTCTCTTCCTCTCTTTCTCCCTCTCTCTTCCTCTCTTTCTCTCTTCCTCTCTCTCTCTTTCTCTCTTCCTCTTTCTCTCCCTCTCTCTCTCTCTCTCTCTCTCTCTCTCTTTCTCCCTCTCTCTTTCTTTCTTCCTCTCTCTCTCTCCCTCTCTTTCTCCCTCTCTCTCTTTCTCTCTTCCTCTCTCTCTCTCTCTCTCTCTCTCTCTCTCTCTCTCTCTCTCTCTTCCTCTCTCTCTCTCTCTCTCTCTCTTTCTCTCTCTCTCTCTCTTTCTCTCTCTCTCTCTCACTCTTCCTCATGTAGTAAAGGCACTTTAACACATGAAGGTTATTACTCAGTGTTATTTCTAGTTAAATGTAGCAGCACCATATTTAGAGACTCACTTTGCAGTTTTTGCTTTCCATTGCAGTGTATGTACAGTATATAAGAAAAATGAAGGAAGAAAAAAAATGCACACTTTTAAGGTTGCAGTATATCAGCATTTATGTTAGTCACAATTTTCTGGGCTCGCCGTGGCAACCCAAAAATAAACCCCCCTATACAAACTTGCGTAAAATCTAAACAAAACTCAGCTTACTAAACCATTGTAAAGGAAAAAAAAGAAAGTTCACCCAAATCAACTCCAAGATACAAAGTGCAAAAAACCCAGCTACAGTGCTAAAATGATGCATGCGTATGATTTACGGCTGAAACTGATTCCACTGTGAAAGAAGCTTCACGGTAAAATGCTCTTTCACTAAAAAATCGATGGCGTTCCGTTTCAAGGCAAAAAAAACTTTAATACAGGACCACATCGCTCATATCACTTATCACTCCTGGAAACATTCATAATAAGTATCGGTAAATAATTTATGGAACGTTACGCTGCCTCAGCATAAAGATTCAGCCTTGAAACAAACATCTCAGCAACGTGCACAGAGTGTGTGAGAAGAATTCTACACACAGGTCACGGTGATGCCGAAATGAAAACCCTGAATATGGCATTTACACAGTTAAAGTTGCTTTTCACTTCTACGTTACGGTGACATTTTTTTTTTGTGCATTGAGTTATGGGCCCTTGATCGAGGCCCCAAGAGAGTCAGTTTGGCGATAGGTGGTCTTGAACCCATGACCTTCTGATCAGTAACCCTGAGACCACTGAGCTACCACCTTCCAGTGTAGATGATCTAGGATGATTGAATGGTTAAAAACTTTCATTTTATTTAGATAAAAATGTCTAATAAATGTTCAGAAACTTTGTGGCAGCTGTTATTGATTGATCAAATCTGCTGCCACAAATATTGCTTTTTTTTGTCATTTGTACAGATTAGAGGAGATGTGCAGATGTGGAGGGCGGAGCATCCGCAGTTATGTTTGCCTGCAGTGCAAAACGTTAAATATTTGTAGAATTGTGTCGTATCGGTATCGTCATCATTAGATCGAAAAATCGTAATTCGAACCACACGTATATTTACAATGGTACAATGGTAATCTTTGTAATGTCAGCGATGTGGAATGCTTGTCTCTGATTGGTCAGAAGGTGTTATTTAAAATGTCATTTCCAGGTCTATAACAGCAACTTTGCTACAGAACATAAATGTTTCATGGAAGAATTAACGTATCCATTCATTTATAAAAGAAATACAAATAAATGTAATACACAGAACAGAAATTAATCATTCATTTGTCCAATTCATTCATTCATAAACTATAAATAAATTGATAAATAATTCTAAAATATTAACATAATGAATAATTAAGTAATCAATTGTTTCATTGAAACAAATATTTGCTGACTCTTAACTAGCATCTGGTATGAATAAATATTTTCCTGACATGTAGCCTGGCATGCGTTTTGTAATGCCTGGCCCCTGCCACGCCCCTTTCCCCCCTCATGCAAACAAACAGACAATTCTCTAGTATATTTACAGTTGAAGGTGTGATTGAGTGATGACATGAAAAAAAGTGAAAAAAAAAAAAGTGTCTGTCTTTAGCTGCCAAACAGCCATATGAACCATCCTGCTATTCTATTTTTAAGTCTCGCTTCTCCTACGTATGTGTGTGTTTCTCTCAGCATGTGCAGTGATCAGAAAAGACATGCAATGAAAGGCCTCAGAAGGGTTCGAATCGATTAACTACGCTCGAGCGTAAGCTCATTAACAGGCCTGAATGAAGATGGAGCTTATGTGGAAGTGTGTACAACAGTCACTGGTGTACTGTGTGTGTGTGTCCCACTAACATTCGTCTTTTTTTTTTATTTATTTCTCTTTAACGCTTACTAAACTGTAAGGAGGTAGAGGTTGGTATACACTTGTGCTTTGCATTCGCAACATGGAATATGTATGATGCAAGAAATAATACTAAACCCCACTGTTACAGTGCATCGTTACCTAATGTCCGTCTGTGTTTCAGGAACCTGGATCATGGAACCCTGGGAAGCCTCTTGATCAAGGTACATGAGATAAACTTATTATTGATATACTCTGTATGGACATATACTGGGACACCAATATTGGGACTTTTCCAGCCATATGCGGTTCTTCCCCGAACGTTTAGCGCAAAGTTAAAGGCTCACAATTGTATAGGACGTCTTTGGATGCCATAGCATGAAATTTTCCCTTTACTTGGGGAAGACCCAATCCTGTTCTAGCATGACAATGATCTGTGCCCAAAGCCAGCTCAATGTAGATATGCCTTACGTGGGTTGGAGTGGAAGATCTCCTGCTTTAGAGCTATAAACCTATTGTAAATTATTAGGATGATTGAAACTAGAGGTCGACTAGTTTTGCCGATTAATCAGCGCGGATAGTTTTTCCGGCTTGCGTCTGTTGCTGGAGCGACCTCTAAAGTCCAATCACTATCACCATTTTACAGTAGGTTTACTGTTGACGCTATTTTGTCTTTTGTGTGTCTGTCCTACACTGTCTCGTGTTGTGTGTTTGCACTTTTATCTTGCGCTGTTTGCGCTAGGTTGCACACGATGCACTTCATTTAGATGGACAACTTACTTCAGTCCCTAGCTGTGTTCTTTTATGTAGCTCTGTGTTGTGTAATGTAGCTCTATGTCATTTTATGTCGCGTCAGTGTTCTGGAGAAACGTTGTCTTATTTCACTGTGTACTGTATCAGCAATATATGGTTGAAATTAAAATAAAAGCTTCTTGACGTGCTGTTTGCTTCTACACGTGAGACTGCGTGCTGCACGGAGAGCGCTATATCATATTTATTATTAATCATTTATCATGTATTAGATTAGATTAGATTAGATTAGATTAGATTCAACTTTATTGTCATTACACATGTACAAGTACAAAGCAACGAAATGCAGTTTGGGTCTAACCAGAGTGCAATAACAGCAAGTGCAGGATATACTGATATTACTAACACCCATGTGGCTGAATGAGCACAAACCTCCACAAAATTTAGTGGAACATCTTCCCAGAAGATTGGAGGTTATTACAGAACATAACAGAAAAGGGGAACTCATTGTGAAATGCGGATGTTCAAAAACCACATACAAATCTTATGGTCAGTTGTCCACAAACCTTTAGTCCATACAGTGTATATTTATATTAAAAAAAAAATTATAATAATTATATATATATATATATATATATATATATATATATATATATATATATATATATATATATATATATATATATATATAAATTTTAATAAAAACATAATCAGGGTTATACAAAAGCCCAAGTTTACCATTAATTAGTATGATTAATATGTAAACACCTCAAAAATAATGTCTATTTTAATATATGCAATGCAACAATTTATAATGATAAATACTTGAATTTTTAATAGTCTGCAAACTAGAAATGATGTTCTACAGTTCAGGACTATTCAGTTTTTAATTAGATCTTTGGATGAACTGATTGCTTTTGAAATGATTGAACTAAAAGATACCATGGATTCGGTGCTCTAAAGCCTAGCGGATTAATACCCATGCTGCACTGCACAGCTCACAACTTCTGACTGCATTCATCCCATTCTACATCATTTTATTCCCAGAAATCAAGCATTAATCTTGATTAATCTTGATTGGTTATTAGTTATCATCAGGGATTCACTCTCATGCAAGCCGTATTGCAGATACACACACAAACATACACACAAATGCACTAAAACAATGGAATTAAAGTGTGAGGAAGAGTTTGGGTCTGAATAAGCTGAAGCCAGTCCTGGATTTTGTTAATACTATTAACCAGCAGGTCATGTATGAGCATATGTAAATGTGTGAACACAAGTTGTATCATTGAAAAAAGTAAAAAAGTGTGTGATCTTAATTATATTTAATAGTATGTGTGTGTGTGTGTGTGTGTGTGTGTGTGTGTGTGTGTGTGTGTATGTGTGTGTGTTTGTTTGTTAGCTCTGGATCCTGCCAAAGACCCTTGCTTGAAGATCAAATGTGGCCGACACAAGCAGTGTGTGGCTGAAGACTACAAAACTCCAACCTGCGTCAGCCAGACGAGGTAATTCGTGCTTAAACCCGAGCTGTAGATCCACAATGGATTTCCAACCAGAATTAGCTCTCAGTTTGCTGACTCGCTAAATATCCATATAGGATGGTTCTGTGTTTATCTCAGCGCTTTGTTTTCACAGTTTCTAAAAGCAGAAGTCTCCATTGTAGTCATATAAACAGTGGGACGTGTTTGATCAAATGAACACTTCACTTTTTAGCATCTTTGTAGGTTCAGTCATAGCATGCTGCTAGCGCTGAGCCAGGCTAACTGAATCATTAGCACATCCCATTGCTTTAAGACTTTAGTAAAAATTGACTGCACTATATATACAAAAGTTCGGGGAAACCTGAGCATACGATGAATATGTGCTTTTCATATGTCTTAATCCACTTCGACTCCCCTTTTGTTGTTATAATAACCTCCACTCTTCTGAAAAGATGTTCCACTAGATTTTGTGGAGATTTGTGCTCATTCAGACACAAGGCTGTTAGTAAAGTCAGGCACTGATGTAGGTGAGGTGAGGAGGCCTGGGGTGCAGTCAGCGTTCACATTTATCCCAAAGGTGTTCATTAGAGCTGAGATCACAGCTCTAAAGAAGTCCACTCAAGATCTTTCACATGTAAAGCATATCATCACGGAGCTGGTTTTGTGCACATTATCATGCTGGAGCCGGGTTGAGTCTCCTAGTTTAAGTTAAGGAAAAAAAAAAAATCTCTATAGGAGGAAGCTGAAAGGGACTGATTAGTGGAAACCAGGACTGGCAGGTCTGCAGGACAAAACCAGTTCAGAAATGTTACAATATTACCCCCAAAAACTGTAATTCAAAAATCAGAACTATCAGATAATCATGATCAGATTTATTGCTATATTTTACATTAAAATTGTAGATTTAATCCTAACAATGTTCTAATATTGTAAGTTTGTAAAACTGTCAATCTATAGCCTAGAACACACCAACGCTCTCGGGTGTAAATGCATTTTCATTTTTTTTATTTTTTATAAATCACCACCTTTACATGAAAAATGGCATGAGCACGTTTTCAGCCTCGTTTTTGTTTGTTTATAAATGAGACCCTTGGACAGATAAGCACAGAAGATGCTGCAGAACGAAAAATGGAGGAATGGGGAGAAAACAGCGAGGAGCACAACTAAAAGTTTCCAAAGTTTGGGATAATTTTAAACTGAAACTAAAGTACAGTGCGTTTTACCTTTTTTAAAGTAATTTGAAATAGATTTTTTTATTTATGTTTATATATATATATATATATATATATATAACGTATATATTTGTTTTTGCATTTTGATGTCTTGTGGCAATTTTCACAGATATTCTTGTACACATTACTTGTTAATTTTAAAAGACCTATCATGTTTTTTCCTCGTGTATTCAGTATAAAACTTCTAATCCAATTACTCAATTAATTGATTGACTAATCGGTTGAATACTCGATTACTAAAATATAGCTACAGCTACAGCCCTAGTTTGGATATTTAAGTACATTTAAAGGCAAAAAGTTTTGAGGAAGCACTTTTACTTCTACTGAAATAATATTTCACCGAGTGTATTTCAAGTTCGTCCACTGCTGCATCCCTGAGCATAAATTTGTCATAAAGCACCTCAGTGTAAAAAGCAATAATTTCCTTATTCAGATTTGATGCTAGAACTTGATTTAAATGTACATATTTTAATTAATGGAAGTTTATATCTTTCAGAACAACATAATGCAAAATGTAAAAACTTCCTGTTTATATCAGATACACAGCCTGTCCACAGCCATTTGGACGCCAGTGAGTTTCTCGCTTGTGGTGCAACTCAAATGTTTGGTGTGTGCTTGCTTAACGTTGACGTTTTAGAAGAATATAAAATTAACATGATTTTGCCAACATTAATTTTTTCCCCCATTTTATTTTGTCTAGATTCATAAAAAAAATAATCCCAGTTGAATCTCTTTTACTTCCAAGTTGTAACACGACCAAATATGGTGAGGTTTAAAACCAGTAAAGTCGCATCTCTGTGCATAAATTTACTGTTGAGGTGTAATGTAATGGACGGGAGTGAAAAAAAAAATACTCCAGCTTTAAAAATAAAATGATTGCTAGTCGTGAAAAATAGGCCAGCGGAGGATGACACGTTACACTCCCGAGGTCTGATTAACACCAGAGCAGTTTTTAACACGCTGTAAAATCAGTTTGCGTTCGTTTTGGATCAAATTCGGTCACCGATGTGGAACAGAAGCCTGTAGCACCTCTGATTAGAGTACGTTATATTTAAAGTGAATGTCGATGAGAGAGAAAGAGAGGAAAGATGGGGTTTGTTTGATGTGTGATTACGTGCTTTGGAAGACAATTAGAGCAAAGCTACATGTTTTCTGGACAAAGGAGCATGTTCAAACAAGTGTGTCTGATATTACAGCACCGTATATGAAATAGGGTTCAACAGTGTTATACAAAAAGTTTTGACTCGCAGTAGAGGTGTGTCCTTATTGTCCTCAGAAGATTATATTTGTCTTACTCGAAAACAGCACCAAGTTGAATACTCGAAACCTTCTGGGTAATCTATGTTCCAATTCCAGGGGCCTCTGCGCCCCTAACTAGCGCCAAAATCTGGTTTACTGATTTATATAATAAAGTCACCCTGAGGCAATCGAGGACAAAAAAACTAATCCAGAATGTAGAGATCAAGTGTTACTTCTTTGGGAAGCATCATTCGAAAGTGGTTTAATAGGTTGTGACTTGTGTTTGGTGTCCTGGGAAAAAACATCACAAGGTGACATTTGGATATTCTCTTAGCTAGCAAAGGTTTTTTGAAATCTTTACAGACGACTGTCCGGTTTTTATTGGTGCCTCTGGTTCTCAAAGTAGAAAAAGGAATTGGCTATTTTCAGTATCCAGCTAACTCTGCTACTCTAGCTATCTAGCTAAAGCTGCTGTCAGGTAGAATCCACATGCAGGACGCTGATAGAGGTCCTATATAGATAAAGGATATATTCCTATGGCTATTCAGATGCACACCATTGATGCATTTCCTAACAGATACGAAGCATTTACTAGGGTAAACAATGACAGGACACTGTCCTGATTTGCTCCTAGACAATTGGTAACAGCAATTGCGGCCACACAAACGGCAGCTGGAAGTGTGCCGAGTACAAGTGCTCAACATGGCGTCATCGAGTGGCTGCTAATGATCTGATGAAAGAAGGGAACAGTGCGAGGAAAGAGAGAGCGCAAAAAAAACATTGGGTTCTCTCTTCCACTTTGTTTCACACGCTTTTTCATCGTAGAGTGGCGCGTCTTGACGTGCTTGGAATTAAAACAGACATTTAATCTCCTGTTGGACATCATTCGAGCAGAAATCAACCTGAGACACATTAGTGGCCACTGGCAATGTGTTTCGATTCAGATTCCGGGTGACCTGTTTTACCCGAACCCTAATGTCTGTCTGTATTCATAGCAAACATACAATGTCATGTGTATCCAAAGTTGTATTCATTTATTTGAGGAAATTTATTTGTAGTCATACTCATACGCATGTAGCCTCAGCATGGTGTTTATTAAGGATAAATACAAGAATCATTGTGATTGGTCAAACCATAGGGAGAGGGCATCAAATGAGGAATAGCCATAATACAAACAAAGAGGGAAAAGACAACTGTCAAAACAAAGACTGAGAGAAACTGAGAAACTGAGAAGTTCATTCAGTTGAGAAAACAACACACATGGTCAAAATGGACAAAAAGAGAGAGGATGACAGATCAACAACTTCAAAATAGCACTTATTCCAGCACTTTCTTTTATTTTTCATCATTTTGCTGATTTTGCACTTAAGATAACAAAGCCATGAGATACATCATCATGTTTATGAAGTATACTGTATACAGCAAATGATTGGTTTGTGCTTTTTGAATATCATTCCACATTTAGTCCCCATTTTGCTGTTATAATAACCTCCACTCTTCTGGAAAGATGTTCCACTAGATTTTGTGGAGATTTGTGCTCATTCAGGTACACAAATGTTAGTAAAGTCAGGTACTGATGTAGCTGAGGTGAGGAGGTTTGGAGTGCAGTCAGCGTTCACATTCATTCATGTTCAATAGGGTTGAGGTTCAGAGGTTTGTAGCAGGAGATCTTCCACTCCAATCCATTCAAAGCAGATCTTCATGGGTTTGGATTTGTGCTCAGGGGTTATTGTCATGCTGGAACAGCTTTGGGTCTCCTAGTTCTTTTAAAGGGAAAATTTCATGCGTTTGCATTTTAGTACATAATATACTATTGTGTGTCTTTGACTTTGTGGTAACAGTTTGGGGGGAAAAAAGAATATAAATGGCTGGAAAACTCTTTCACAGTTGTTTCTTTTCATCTCTCGCTGTATTTCAGCTTAAAGAGTTTCAAGCCCGTGCAGGTGAAGTGTAAGAGATGTTCGCTGACACATCCCGCACCGGTCTGTGCATCAGATAGACACACTTATTCTAGCAAGGTAGAGTGTGCACACAAACACACACACACACACACACACACACACACACACACACACACACACACATGCCAGTTTCTGTCTATGTGTTTATTTGCAATATAATAAATAATCATTAATCATACAGAGTGATCTGATTTCATACAACACAAATCTAATCTCTCTCTTTCTCTCTCTCTCTCTCTCTCTCTCTCTCTCTCTCTCTCTCTCTCTCTCTCTCTCTGTGTGTATTGTAGTGTCACATGGAATACCAGGCATGTGTCTCTGGAACACAGATTACAGTAAATTGTCTAGGACAGTGTCCATGTACATCAGAATTAAACAAACCTATGGAGAGGAAAGGTATATACACACACACACACACACACACACACACACACACACACACACACACACACACACACACACTTCCTAAGACAGTAACTGTTTTATAATGCTTGATTATAACCTTTTTTTTTTCGTGAACTCTTTCAGGCATGCACATGCACAACACACACAGACACTCACATGCAGAGAAATACACACACATTATAAATATTAGGCTTACCATCCAATCCTAAATCAGTGTGTAGGCCTTAGAAGCATAAAAGTTTCAGAGAGAGCGAGGGAAATGTAGCGAGGAAGTGCGGTTTAAAAGATCACATGCTGCGCAACGCCGCTCTGTTTTCATGCTTTTCTGATGGATGAAACGCCTTCCAGTTATTGCGGCTTCAGTAAATTAATGTCATTGTGGTTCCTGACAGCTTTTAAACTGTAGGTTAATGAAAATGTCTAATCATAGAAGACACGCTGGAAATTCAGTGTGTGTGTGTGTGTGTGTGTGTGTGTGTGTGTGTGTGTGTGTGTGTGTGTGTGTGTGTGTCCGTAGAGTGCAGCGATGCCGAACTGAACAAAGTGGCGAGCAGACTGAGAGACTGGAGCAGAGACGTACATGAGAGCAGTAAGAAGCTCAAGTTCTCCAAACCAGAAATGAGTACGTACGATCCACAGTCGCATCTCATTCGCTTTCATTTGTGCTAAAACAAAATATTCATTCGATCAATCCACAAATCTTTCGTTCTCTTTCTTTCTCTCTCTCTTTGCTCGGGTGCACATCAGTGGACGTGACTAAAGCCCCCCTCTGTAAAGGCTCCCTGGGCTGGATGTTTAGCAGATTAGACATGAACTTTGACCTTCACCTGGATCAGTCAGAACTGGTCGGCCTGGGTTCAGAAAAGGACAGCATATGCACAAAGGCTTTTCTCAGGTCATGTGATGTCGGCCGAGATGAGCTCGTCTCCAGTAAAGAGTGGTGCTCTTGCTTCCAGAGACACCAGGGTAAACAAACAGAGCTGCTTTAAGACTCAAAGCTACATTTAAGGCCCATTTTAATACAATATGTTGTTTATGACACTTTCAGCATTTTATTACAATCGTAATATTATATTTTGCATCTAATAAAACTATTCCCCTATTGATTTTCAGTAGATACACATACACACACACACACACACACACACACACACACACACACACACACACACACACACACACACATATTTATACAGGTATGTGTTCCAATGAGACTATTGTAACATGAAAATATGGTGGAGACATGACCCAGCCTACCCGGGGGTCTTCAAGAATGGAGATCAGTATACTGGTATTTGTTAATAATGAAGAAATATTATAGTACATTTACATTACATTTAGCAAAACAGAGCAATTTACAGTACCATAATGTGTGTGTGTGTGTGTGTGTGTGTATATTTATACTGTCCACATTTTTTAAATCTACACTTAGTATTTAGTGAAAACACAATTCTATAAATATCTGTGAATTTCTTCTATTCAAAAACCCTGAAATATCACATGTACATAAGCATTCAGAGCAACAATTACAGCCTCAAGTCTTTATTGGTTTGATGTAACAATCTTGGCACACCTGGACTGAGGGATTTTCTACCAATCTTCTTGGCAAATCCTCTCAAGCCGGATCAGATTGCATACTGACCGTCTGTGGACATCCACGCTCAGGTCTCTCCTGAGATCTTCAGTAGGGTTCAAGTCAGGACTCTGGCTGTGCCACTGTAGGACTTTCACCATGTTCAGTAGTCTCTAAACTCTGCAGGCAGTTCCTGTGACCTCATGACTTGGTTTTTGCTCTGATATACATTATCAGCTGTGAGGACTTTTATAGAGAGACAGACTCTACTTAAGGTGTAGAAACAGAAACTGGGAAGCAGATGAGCTAAACTTTGAGTGATGTGGCAAAGAGTGAATATTTATGTGATTTTTCCTAGCACAAGGATCTCCTAGGAGATCCAAAACTGTTCTAGCATGACAACACCCCTGAGCACAAACATGGCTTTATAGAAGTAGGAGTGGAAGATCTTGATCTCCTTACATCACCTTCATCATTACCTGACCTTTACTAACACCCTTGTGGATGAATGATCCCAAATCTTCACAAGCACACTCTAGAATCTAGTGGAACATCTTCCCAGAAGAGTGGAGGTTCTTCTAACAGCAAATGTGGAATGGGATGTTTGCACAAAAAGCAAAGACCAATCTTATGCTCAGGTGTCCACAAACATTTGTTCTTTATTACTCTTGGCATCCACTTCAGTCTATTTGCTGTAAAGTTTCATGTAAGCAAATGCAACAGCGCCACCAGTGGTGTTAAGAGAGCAAAGAAGATTCATGAAGTTTGACATGAAAGAACTGATGAGACGTGATGTCATGCACTCAATAATAACAGTTTACAAGATATTCCATTCCTGTTTAATGGTTATGTTGTTTTTTGTTGATTTTTAGAGTCTCCCTGCCAGGCAGAGATTACCAACATCCACAAACAGCAAGCTAGGAAGAAACTACTGGGTGAGTCTCTCTCTCTCTCTCTCTCTCTCTCTTTCTCTCTTTCTCTCTTTCTCTCTCTCTCTCTCTCTCTCTCTCTCTCTGTCTGTCTTATCAATATTACTGCTAAAGGATGCTTTCAACTTTGTTGTTTTTATGAGCAAATCTGCATTAATATCGGTTTTGCTGTTCATGCAGGTCAGTACATCCCATCCTGCGATGAAGACGGCTTCTATAAGCCTCACCAGTGCCATGGCAGCAGTGGACAGTGCTGGTGTGTGGATCGCTATGGAAACAAGGTTGCTGGGTCACAGAGGATGGGACCGGGCGAATGCGGTGTGTATCTTTTAGCTTTCGCGTGATTATTTTTTCATTCAAATTTCGGACAGATGAAGACAGGCTTTTCAATCGTTTGACTCACTTTAACTCTATCGTCACTAAGTGGAACTTCAAACTTGACTCGTATGTGTTCAGTCTTGACTCAACTGAACTCGAATGGTACCACCTTCTCTGTTCTTGCACCGAGGTGGTGAAATGATCTTCAGCGGAGTCCTTGTTTATCTTCAAGTGATGGGTGAAAACCTTCATCTTCCTGAAACACTTAAACTAACACTTTCCAAGTTTGCTTGTAATCGAACGTACCAGTGTAGATTTATGCATCGATTGAGATTTAAAGCACTTTTATACGTCGCTCTTGACACGGGCGTCTGCTAAATGGCGTATATGTAAATGTAAACCTCATTCATGAAGCTCCATCTTGATTCATTTGTGCGACAGACAACAATGTTAGTGTTGGGGTTGCTATGGAAACCAAGTCGCTGAGCCCAGCCGAATGTGGTGGGCATCTTCTAGCGTTCACGTGATCTTTTTTTTGAAGTCTAAACAGAAGAGTTGAGAAAGAAAACAGAATGATAATATCAAGTGATCTTTCTTTAGTGTTGAGCCTGAACACGCCACAGAACTACAGTTAAATAAAAGATTGGTGGGAAAATTAATGCCATTAATAAAACAAGAAGATGTCTACATCTCAAACAAGTGTAGTTCACCGTGTAGTCAAATAGAAGAAAATCTATTTCTGTATTTATTTGCCCATGATAGTCACCTCGACCGATCACTTTCAAAACCCAGTCCTTTCATCTACAGGTTCTGTGGATAATTCCATGTGTTTTTGAGATATCGCGCTAACACAAATCTCAGACAAAAGGACAGATGCAATTCATTTAAAAACAGAACTTCTTCACCAAAAAGAATACCATGGAGAGCTTACCAAGCAGGTAGATGACCTAAAATTCTTGATAGCGCCAAAATCCCCTTTGGTGAAGCATGGTGGTGGGAGCATGGTAGTGTAGAATTCATTCACATTATTAATATATTACACATATTAAATCACTGCACTGCACACACACTTTTTTATATATATATATTTATATATATATATATATATATATATATATATATATATATATATATATATATATATATATATATATTAATCACGTTGTGTACTTTGTTGCAGCACTGGAAGGTTCCGGAGACTTTGGAAGCGGGGACTCGTCTCTCTCAGATGACGAGGACGGCATCATCCTGAACGATCAGGAGGACATGGGTGATGACGAAGAATACGGTGACGAAGACGACGGCTACTTGTCGTAAAATGCTGTTGCGTGTTTGTTTTTTCATTGTTTATTTTCTAAAGGAGGAGGGGGAAACCAAATGCACGTTTGTAGGCGTCACTTGTAGAAACGAAGTACTAATATTACTAACGGCTTAGAAAAAAAAACAAAAGTATATTTCTTTCTCGCTGTGTAACATTTGTATAAAAAAAAAAAAAGAAGTGATTAATACAACGCATTTTGATTTTTGTTTTTGTTTTGAGCATTTTCAGGAGGGAATCTGCTGTATTGCTTTTGAGGCAGGATTTTGGTAGGAATACTACAGTACACACACACACACACACACACACACACACATACACACAAAAAAAACCCACTTCGAATGAGACTCATTAGACTTTCTTTCAGAAGGGAAAAACACACGCAGATCTGATGGCGTATTTGTAATAGAATTTATATGTATGTTTATTATATGTAATATATGTTTGTTGGTGTTTTACATTACGAACATCACTGCACCGTTTCGGTGTTAAATGAACGAGTAATTATGCATGAAGGATACAGGATTAGTGCATTTCTAACGATAAAGCAGAGCTACATTAACATGCATATACTGGAAACGTGTTCACCAAATTGCTCTCCACTGCATCTGTAACACACACAGTGTCGTTAACACACGAAAAACCTGCTGCTTGCCGAAAAAATTCCAATAATTCATTCATTACTGCACAACATCTACGTTTTAACCATTTCCTGTTGCACAGTGTCTCTGAAAAGGATAAATAAGGCAAACGAAGGCAGCGCTGACAGCGGAGACTCCCTCCGAACCATTCCAGTCTAGTCCTGACATTTAACCTTGCTGTGACCTTGATTCCGTTTGGATCGCTTGCAGGGTCTAATCTGTTCATTTCCTGGTTGCAGTCAGAATTCCAGCAAAATCCTACAAAACATTTAACCGCTCGTCTTGAGATATCTCACCAGGATGGGAGGAGGAGTTACATTTTCAGTCTGTTCATCTGGTCATTTCATAATAATGTGAACTGAACCAGAAGGCTGCAGGGCCTCAGTCCAGTCTCAAGAAACACTAAATATGGTCGTGTTATTGGTTTCTTTCTTTCTTTCTTTTCTTTCTTTTTTTTTATTTTTTATGCAAAACGATTTCACAAGAAGTCATTGAGTTGAGAGAACAAATGTACCCTATTATTGATATTGACTGCTAAAACAACGTTGGGGCAGAGTGGGAATGTTATTTGTAAACAACAAGCAAGTTTTGGGGTGTAATCACATTTTCTCAACAGAATTTGCAATTAGTATACATTTTAAATTCAAGTTGGACTCATGGAAACGTCATCTGGGCTTATTTGTGTTCAATCTTGATGCATTTAAACTTAATTTTGACTCGCTAGAGCTCCGTTTTGACTTATTGTAATTTTACCTCGACTCAGCCCAGCTTGATTGGGACTCACTTGATCTACACCTTGACTTCCTGAAACTTCATCTTTACCCAATTGTGTTCAATCTTAACCCATTTGACCTTGATCTTGACTCAACCTCTATTTATTAAACTTGGTCTTGACTCGATTTGAACTCCATCTTGACTCATTTGTCCGCGATTCTGACTCATTTGAACTTGATATTGACTCACCGAACCTGTTTTGACTTATTGTCATTTTATCTTGACTCATTCAAGCTTGATTGGGAATCACTTGAACTTCATCTTGACTTCCTGAAACTTCATCTTGACCTCGGTCTCGACTCCATTTAGACGTCGATTTTGTTAAGAGGAGGCTTTTATTGGGAATATCTCTGTACTTTTCTCCATTCAGCTTTCCCTCAACCCCCGAACAACTCTCAAGTCTCTGCTGCAGTAAAACACCACACAGCATGAGGCTGCCACCACCATGCTTCACTTTTTGTATGGTTTTGGGCAGGTGATAAGCGATGCCTGATTTCCCCACAGACACAACATTTGGGTTTAGACGTCCATCTTGGCCCATTTGTGCTCAATTTTGACCTTGAAAAGTCTTGACTGTATTTGATCTTGATCATGACTCAAACTTCATTTATTTGACCTTGATCATGGCTCAACCTTCACATATCTGAATTTGATCATGACTCTATTTGAACTCCATGTAGACGTCCTTGTCTTCATTGTGTTCAATTTAGACTCATTGGAACTCCATTTTGTTTAATCTAACGTTCATGTTAAATCTGGTGGATGTTGAGTTGAGTTGATGGAAATGTGAATATCGGATGTGGTGAATAAAAAAATTCGGGTTGGAGTGCTCATGTAACGCAGAGCGAGGCGTCAGGGACACACTAACTCAGTGGCTGATGAGATACAATTATAATCTCACACACACACACACACACACACACACACACACACACACACACACACACACAGAGAGTTGTTTGTTATGTTATCTCTTAGCTGTCCTGACCTGTACAGTGCCTTTGAGTAGAAGAGTATGATTCTTCTAGGGAATTTTAGCCTCCAGTGTATTTTGTTGTCGTCTTCACTCAGTGGTGTTTCCATTTCACAATGGACAAAAAATAAAAAATTCCAGACGATTCCAGATGTTCAGCATGCCCACGTCTGTAACATCGCTTCACAAGCTTTTGATTTGACGTTTTCATTCGATAGCGTTTTACATTCACACCTACGTCAGAGCGAACAAGAGCATCTAGAAGAAAACCCATCCTTTCTTCCCTGACGCACATCTGTCCCGCTGTTGGTATCGAAGTTCCAAATGCATTTTTTTACAGTGTATGTAATATTTGCTGAAATAAAGTTCTATCAACCTGAAGGATTACATGTACAGACACCTTTTTTACCTAGGTGTCGTGTGTGTGTGTCTGTGTGTGTGTCTGTGTGTGGCCACTATTGCATTATGTATAAAGTGTAAATATTTTATGCAGTTCCTCATGAGGCTCCTGGAAGATCAGTGCACACACACACACACACACACACACACACACACACACAAACATACAACAGGGGCATTTGAGGACTTGTTTTATCATTACAGTTCAATGACTTATCTGTCGGTCAGTGTGTGTGTGTGTGTGTGTGTGTGTGTGTGTGTGTGTGTGTGTAAAGGATTATGGCTCTTTCAGGCACTTTCATCTCTCAGTGCAATTAAATTTCTCAGAAAAAAAGGTAATCACTGACCTGGAAACAGTAGAGAGAGACAACCAGTGGCTAATATGCACACACATGCACACACACACACACACACACACCCTTCAAATGTGTTTGTGTGTGGTTTGGTGTTTCCTGGAAAAAGCTGGACAAATACAAAATGCTCTCTTTCATTACCTTTTTGTCTTCCTGTAAAAGAGAACATAACAAAGCCATGGCTGATTTTGTACCTGGTTTAAACACACACACACACACACACACCAATTTCACTCAGAACAGTATATTGTGAGTATTTATTTACATTTCTCTGCTTTGTGTGTGTGTGTGTGTGTGTGTGTGTGTGTGTGTGTGTGTGTGTGTGTGTGTGTGTGTGTGTGTGTGTGTGTGTGTGTGTGTTTATAAGCGTAATAAGAAGAGCAGGAGGTGAGGATCAGTGAAAGCATTCAGACACGTCTCATTATTAAAACGTCTGAACACACGCCCGTCCTGTCTGTTACACACCAACAATGACTTTGAGAAAAGAGAATATAGAAAAGTGATTCAGATTTATGGTATTCGGCAGATGTCCTTCAAGAGTGACTTGCAGTTATTTCAGTTATACAGCTGAGCGATTGGGCCTAAGGGCCTTGTTTAAGGGCCCATCAGTGACAGCTTTGTGGTCCTGGGATTTAAACCCATGACCTTCTGGTCAGAAGTCCAACATAGAGAATAGTGTCAAGATAAACATGTGCCTCAGAATCAACGTTCGAATGGGAGTGCTGCTGTTGTAGCCCATTTGTAACTGAAGGTGTGATGCTTTTCTGTTTATCACGGTTGTAATAAGTGATTATTTAAGCTTGAACCAGTTTTCCCATTTGTTCAGATGTCTCTCATTAACAAGGGGTTTTGACCCAAACGATTCGATGCTTTGTTTGTTTTGTTTTGTTTGTTCTCACCATTCTGAGTAAACTGTAGATGTGAATACAAAACTTTGACAATAATCAGCCATCTGGTATGAACAATTATTCCACTGAGATCACTGTGGTTTTTTTGCACCAGTAGGCAGTGGTGATTTAACTGTAAACCTGAAGGGTGTGGGTTCAAGCCCCAGTAACCCTAAGCTGCCAAAGTGGTGGACCCTCAGCATAGGTTTGTGTCAGAACTTCAATCCTCTACACCTTTAAAGTCTTCTTTTGGTTGCTCCTAATCATCCTTCTCCATCCCCTCCTGTCCTCTACAGCTGCCTCGTTTAAAAAAAAACTACCTGCATGTCTTCCCTCACCACATCCATAAACCTTCTCCCTGGTCCTCCTCTTTTCCTCCTTCCTGGTGGCTCCATTATCAGCATTCTCCTACTGATATACCCCATGTCCCTCCTCTGTACATGTCCAAACCATCTCAATCTCTCACCATGTCCTTCCAGAGCTTTAAAGTATAATGCCGAATTGCTTAGCAACAAGTATTGAAGTGGGTCGTGTTAAACAACAGCACATTTACCAAACACATTTAAGAAAAATAGTTTTATCGAAAATTTAGATGACAGATGATGACAACTGGACAGCTGAGATGTTTTGGGGGTTAAAACTATTCATGTAAAACCAGTATAATATATTTTTATCAACATGAACATAAACTATTACAATTTCTGATAACGGATACACAACCAGGAAACAAACAAACACTATTACAGTACAGTAAAAATGTGGTCTCATTATTATAAATCAAATTAATACATTTGTAAAATTTAGAATAAAAATTTGTGCATTTTAAATTACTGTAATTCAAACTGTAGTTTAAATCAAGAAATCCTGAAACTGCAGCATCATACTGATAACATGCCTAAAGATTCTGATGATTTTGTTTAACAATGACAAAAGGGCGTGTGATTCTGATGGGAATGAGATGTTCATTAACACAAATACTGAGAAAAGTTCAGGCTGTTTGAACAAAATTGTTTTGAGAAATTCACTGATTTGCAAATATTAAGGATGATTTGAGAAATGACCTGAGAAACATTATAAATATTATCAGCTTTCAGCTCGAATGTCCAGACTTTGTGCTTCGTATAAATACATTCTACATGATAGATAGATAGATAGATAGATAGATAGATAGATAGATAGATAGATAGATAGATAGATAGATAGATAGATAGATAGGTGTGTGTGTGTGTGTGTGTGTGTGTGTGTGTGTGTGTGTGTGTGTGTGTGTGTGTGTAGGTGTGGATCTGAGTGTGTGAGAGGGGATGTAATGGTGGGTTTCTGTTAGTCTTGCTGGTGCTGCAATAAAAGGTTATTATCTGTAGAAAAAAGAGCAGAATCATCAGCATTCCAATAAACCAGAGAGCCAGAGAGAGAGAGAGAAAGTGAGAGGGAGAGAAAGTGAGAAGGATGGGAAGAGAGAGAGAGAGGAAGAGAGAGAGAGAGAGAAAGTGAGAGGGAGAGAAGGAGAGAGAGAAAATGAGGGAGAGAAAAGGAGAGCGATAGGGAGACAGAGAGAGAGAGAGAAAGAGAGAGAAAGAGAAAAGGAGAGATAGGGATATATATATATATATATATATATATATATATATATATATATATATATATATATATATATAGAGAGAGAGAGAGAGAGAGAGAGAGAGAGAGAGAGAGAGAGAGAGAGAGACAGATAGAGACAAAGAGAGAGATAGGGAGAGAGAGAGAAAATAAGAGGAAGAGAGATAGAGAGAGATGGGGAGACAGAGAAAGAGAGAGAGGGAGAGAGAGAGAGAGAGAGAGAGAGAAAGTGAGAGGAAGAGAAATGAGAGAGATGGGGAGACAGAGAAAGAGAGAGAGGGAGAGAGAGAGAGAGAGAGAGAGAGAGAGAGAAAGAGAGAAAGAGAATGTTTATGAAGGTTGTGTGTGGGATTGTGCTTGTTCTTATCCTCCTAGAATCAATACGCCTTGTTTACTTAAAGCACCAGATCCATTCATCACTGCACACCCAGATGAAGGAATGAAGGGGAGGAATGCAGTGTAATGGAAGTTTGGACAGAAGAATAGATGAAATCGAGGAGAATGAACCAGAGGCAGCGGAAAGAGACATCGATGAAGCACCGTGGATAAACACATGATATACCAAGCTAACAAACACACACACACACACACACACACACACACAATAGGCCCAACTGGGATTATAAGTCAATGGTCCATCGCATCCTTAAGTGTTCTGTTGCGAATCCCATTCCATTTATTCTTGCTTTTGTTCGTGTATAACGTCTTCACTCGGGCTCTGGGGGTTTTCATTACGCAGCCACAAGATCAGTTTAATGAGATCAGCACTAATAGTTTTTATGTTTAGATGTTTTGGTGTTTCAGTTCATCCTAAAGGTGTTCAGTGGAGTTAAAGGGGTCAGGACACTGAAGTTCTTCCAATCCAGCTTTAACACCAGCAATCATGTCTTCATGGGGCTCCATGTCTTCATGCTGGAACGGTGGATGGAAATGAAAAAGTTAAAGCATACAGACATTTAGTACAGTTGTATGGTTCCTTCTGACATTGTGTATATGTAGCCATATAGTGTATTTAAACTCAGGCAGAAACTCTGCTCTTTACCCTGATATCCTGCAGTGAAGCATGGTGGTGGAAGAACCATGTTAAGTGTTAGCTTTGAACTCTTGTTTGCTACCTGAGTAATGTCCTGTACATTTGGTGGAGACATGTTTGTGCTGTATTGAATGAAAAAAACAGAGGGATGAACATTATAGCACAGTGAAATTCTTTCTTTCTGGGGTCACATATGATACAGCACAGAGAGTTAAGGGCCTTGCTTGAGGGGCCCCAAGAACGGCAGCTTGGAAATACAGGAGTTCGAACCCCGACCTTCGGATCAGCAACTCAAAGCTTTAACCACGTGACCTGTAATTTAATGTTCAGCCATCATTGTTGCACAACTGCAGTAGATGCAAGATCATGACCAACTGTAACTAGGTGCATTTTTCTTTTTGAGACAATTTACAATATAAAGTGCATTTTTTATGTTTTGTGTTTTGCTTTTCACCAGTGGTTTTACGTGACTAATTTGAATGATTGCGTTTCTTGCATCCAGTCATCGTTGTCTATATTGAAGGATTTCAGTGCTTCTGCACACACGCTTTTGCAGCTTATATGCTGCCACCTAGAGGCTGTTTACAATCACGTGTTGGTGTCGGAATAAATACAAAATCCTTCGATTTTATGTAAGTGCAACAAAAAAAAAACAACAACAAAAAACCCCAAACGTTTGTACAACCTTCACAGATATTTTACATATCTGAAGTCTGGGATATTTTTTTCCTGACAGCACTCATCTTGATATATCTCTGATAACTGATCCACATAAACAGATATCTCAGGTCTAGAAATTGCACAAAGCAAACTCGATGAAGATATGCTTCACCTGGGTTGGAGTGGAAGATCTTCTGCAAAAGAGCTTAAACCCTAATGATGATTTGTTCATGCTGACTGCACCCCAGGTCTCATCACCTCACCTACATCAGTACCTGACCTTATTAACAACCTCCACAAAATCTAGTAGAACATCTTCCCAGAAGATTGGACCTCATTATAACAGCAAATAGGCACTAAATATAGAACGGGACGTTCTGAAAGCACATATTGTTTGTGTTGCTTGCACTATTTGCTCTGTAGATAAATAGATCCATGTGTTGCACCTTAGTGTAGTCCTGGTTGTGAGATCACATCAGCTTTACTGTACATTATTATATCAACGTACACGCTCATGTTTCACCAATCTACAGAGAAGAAGGTTCGGGTGTACAAAAATCAAGGATTTCACTTTACAATCCACACCTATGTCAAGCCATGCCCCCAATTTTTATTTCCACTTGTTTTTCTGTAAAGTGGGAGGAGCTACATTTTAAGTTTAGCTTTATAATACCTTCACACATAGCAGTCACAGGGATGATGTTTACATTTTCTGTTTCAGTTCTGCGTTTATTGGTTTAGTTGCGTTTGCTGATTTGTTCTTGCATTAAAAAAAAAAAAAAATCCGAATTTGTTACGTTTTTATTCTCGTTTTTATACTCAATAAATCGTTTTTTTTTTCTTATTTGCTCTGTTTTTATTTTCCTTTCGGTTTCTTTGGTGAACTTCACACTTTACTGTTAACTGGGTTAAAAAATAATAAATAAACAAAAAACTAAGCAAAAACAAAGCAGGAAAAAAAAAACAGAGCACATCTTTGACCTGACATCTGTTTAATCACCAGCCCTGTGATGAGTCTTTTTTTTCTTCTTTTTTTTATCAGGATACAAAGTGGGAAAAAAAAATCATATTTCATAATCTATAACCTGAATGAGGGAAGATTTGGGAAGTTGGCACATGAACAGACACCCACACTAAAAACGTCATAAAATATCACGTGTATGAGTCGCATATATATATATTCACCCACCCACACACACACACACACACACACTCACACACACACACACTGCTCATTATCACACACACCATGGGTCTTGATTATTAAGCACAATTATCCCTACATCATGTGGGTGTAACTGCGTGTGTGTAACTGCGTGTGTGTGTACATCTGTACTAGAATTTTGAGCAAAAAAACTTGGTCAGACTTTTTTTTTTCCCAGGAGGATCGTTCAACTTCATTAAATTCAATATCAAATAAAATACATTAATAATTAAAAAAAGAAAGAACAATGATGACACAACAAACATTATCTACATAAACATCCACATGTGCAATATTATACATTTTTTGGTTCTAAGGCCATAGTTGCTCGTCCACTACAGTGGCGGCGTCATTGATGCGAGTTTCCTGCAGCGCTGCCTGTAAATCCTGATCAGTGCACGCCGAGTGTCTGGGATCTGGAGCTCTGAAGCTCTGAGTAGCACCATTAGGGGTTTTCCCTTCCGTCCGTGAATCAATCACGAAATGAATCAGTCTCATGGTTCGCCGAGTCGACTCTGAATCGGCTTCCTGTTACGTGATCGATTGTAGTTCGGTCGCCTCAACAAAAAAAAGTTTCGTTTGGAGCGCAGGAATACTTCAGCGCACAGCTGGATTGAGTCGTCCTCATCCTCTGTGCTAAGTGCATGTTAAGCGCACAGGATTACGGGGGTTTTCACAGCTGTAACGCACCTTCACTTCAATCCAAGGCCTCACTTCTGCTTCACACCACCCTCATAATCAAACAAGACAAATGTTTATGCATGTATGGACTGGGAAATAAAATACTATATATTATATTTACACACATACCCGAGAGCTCTACGCTCCTAAACAGAAGGAAATGACATTGATTTCACAATCCTGCTGACTCGGGAAAACATGACTTCTACCTGTGTAGAATTAATGCATACTTTCTTATACTTATATATAAATTATATATCATTACATGTAAACAGCCACCGATGTCACAACAAGAAACAATTCATTTGGATTTCTTTTGTTTTGTTTTTTTTCTTTAAGAAAAATCCCAAATGAAACCATGCAGCCGAGTGCACGTTTAGGTTTTAGTGTGGAAACAGCAACTTTTGTTGCTCAGACGCAGATTTCCCATGTTGTCGTTGTGGGCCTTGTAAAAAATTATGACACAACATTTTTCCTCCCACACGCTTGAAAACAAGCTTATTGTTTTACGTCTCTTTTTATGTGCAGCATCTACAACGAGCTTCTCTTTCTCTCACGTGATATTATTTCGAGTGTGTAGTATAGACAGGAGTTTAAAAATGGCCGCCTGTCACGGTGCGATCGGGCGTCGGTTGGAGGCGAAATGGGCGGAGCTTGCCTCCGGGTTAGGGATCAGAGCTGCTAAACAGCACCCCCTAGTGGCTAAAATGTAGAGGCGAGTCCAGTGCAAGAAATCTTTACTTTCCGCTCGAGCGTTTGTGTCCCGGAGTCCAACTCCTTTTGCAGTCTGTGGCACCCTTTTGTCCTGGAGACGTGTCCGTGTCTATGAGTGTGTATTCATGTGTTACTTGTGCGTGTGTAACTCCTCCTGGAACTTGGTGCTGATGTAGCGGATGTGGAAGCCTTTCTTACTGATGGTGTCATCGCTGTGGAAGCGGATCAGCATGACGTCGCTGGCGGAATACAGCTCCTCACGAGCCTAGAGAGAAACCCGAGAGAGAAAGAGAGAAAAAGAGAGAGAAATAGACCACATTTTAAAATATATTCCATAACAAGTCTCTTCATGGAGCCTCTTCATGACTTAATATCAGTAATGAGTTGTACGGAAGTCCTAAGAGAACATGCATTATAATGTTTTTTATATTGTTTTTATTCTCCATGATGCTGCCTCTAGAACATCCTCTTATGTCCGAATACACCGAAAAATGAAGTACCGATCACGAGAGAAGATATAATGCATTCCCTCCTAGGACTTCTGTATCTATCTATAGCTTATTATAGCCACTACTGCTGGGATTCAGATTTGACTGCACAGGTTCTCACCCCTGAACCACAGAAGCGTCCCAGTTTGTGCGCTGAGGTGTCGGGCCCGTCATACAGCTCGATATAGTCGTATCCGCACTCGGCTTCCTCCTCCAGCTCGAAGGTGGTGAAGGTGAGCTCGATGCTGTAACCTGCCTCGGCTGTGATCAGCCACTCGCAGTCTGTGTGGCCTGGATAGTTATTGTCTCCGAACTGTGCATGAGAGTAAAGGTTCTTCTGCCTGGCCTCTGCCCTCAGCCTGCCTCCACACTCTGCACACAAACACACACAATAATCATATGGCTGCTTATTATGCAGAATTATCCAAGCATCTCAGACCTCCTCACCTCACCTCACCTCACCTACATCAGTACCCGACTTCACTTACACCCATGTGGCTGCTTGAGCAGAAATCTACACGAAATCTAGTGGAACATTTTCCCAGAAAAATGGAGGTTATAATAACAGCAAATGGCGAATAAACGCAAATAGTTATTGGTCAATAAAATGTCAATTAATCAATTAATGTCATAAAAAAAACCCGTGATAGTCCTTTTGAATGTGATTCAGTACACACATATCAAACATTAGTTTATTAGTTTGTCATGACGCACTTTCGCCAACAGGGAGCGCTGCTGGACATCAAGTCTGGAAAACTGATGTAAACCCTGTGCATCTCTGTTTTTATGTCAAAATCAGTATATTTTTCTTCTTTAAATAACTATGGACTTATTAAAAAAGGGATTTCTGTAACCTCCATACAAGTGGTATGGCATTTATGGCATTTGTCAGAAACTCTTATCCTGAGCGAATTACATTTATTTTACAAGGGTTAAGGTCTTTGCTCAGGGGCTCAAGAATGACAGCTTGGTATTGCTGGGATGTGATAACCTTCAGATTCACTGACCTGTGGAGTGTGTCGCGTGGAAGCCCTTGCGCTGCACCGAGGCATCGGAGATGAAGCGGAGGTAAATCCTGTTCCCTGTGGAGATGAGGGGTTCGGGAAGCTTGCTACCACAGAGCCGGCTCAAAATGGGCGCTTTGTCCGAGTCGCCGTCGAAAGCCTCCAGGTGATCATAGGCGCATTCCTGGTGCTGCTCGATCTCAAACTCGTTAAACGACTGCACAAAGAAGAAGATCTTCATAAAGTCAGACATACAGAGGAAAGCCTTCTGATCTGTTTGTTCTCTTTTGCCTACTAAAATGAGTATCTCTTTCCATCTACACTCCCTTCCCTCAGATGCTCCTATTAATGCACACAAATTGAATGCAGACGTTCCCCTACGGCATCTACGTGAGTCATTCCTTCAGCTATAAATCTGGGTTTTTTCACATTTATCTTTTAATGAGGGGGAAAAAAACAAAAGGAGAAACTTATATTCATTATGGACCAAGCTACAAATCTATGAAATATCAATCATCATCTCATCAAAGGGTATTAAGTGATCTCCTCTTTGCATTGGCAAATAATAAAGGATCGCACAGGAATTGGAAAAGCGGTCTGGGAGTCTTATTGGTCTAAACTCCCTTTTTAGACATTTCACAGACTGATTCGTGTAAAACCCCTCAATCCGACTTCTCATCGTTCACTCCTGTGTGCATCTCTCTATCCAGAGCCATTAAAAGTGGCTTAACACACACAACCAGGCAGTTCATGGCAGCTTCCCTGACAGCTCTCTTTGATCACACGGACCTGTTCAAACGCTGCGCTGACCCCTCTTGGCCAGGAGGGATTTCCTGCGTAGACGCATGAATTTATTCAAATTGTAAAAAAAAAAAGATTTCAGAAGAGTTTCCAGAGGAAGCAGCTGCTCCCCGAGTGGGGCATTTATTACGTTAATAGATTCATTTCGGTGATGATTTATTCGTTCGAGGCGTGGGACGGGGCATGAATCAGCTGGGATCATAACGCATGAGTGCATATCATATGGGACGTGCGGTATGTGTTTGTGCATGTGTGTTGGTATTAATGCACATAAGTGTGGGAAAGGATTTTACAAGGAGACAAAGAGAGTCTGTGTGTATTTGTATATATGTGTGTGTGTGTGTGTGTGTGTGTGTGTGTGTGTGTGTGTGTGTGTGTGTGTGTGTGTGTGTGTATTTGTATATGTGTGTGTTATGCAGGAAAGTAAACCCTCACAAGGTGGCGTGTTTTACAGCTTCAATACCCCCAAAATTTGGAATGGCGTCATACATTTTATTCGCTTATAGTGACTTCAGTGGGAAAAAATCCTTTTCGTTTTTCTTCCTATCAAAGTTAATAATAAAGTAAAAAAAAAAAAAAAGTCTATAAGGACCATTTTTCCTGCTGACACTGGAGACTCCTTCCATGATTGCTAAGGGAACCGACTTATAAATACTTATAAATAAAATAAAATATACTTCTAATCGGTTTATATAAGACGTCCACCATACAAGTCTCTGTGTACGAGTTTGCAACAGAAATAACACAACTATCTAAACTAAGCTTCTGACCAATCAGAGAGTAGCATTCAGCAGTGCTGAGGTGGAATTATGTTGACCTCAGCAAAAATTATTTGCAAAAAAAAAATTTAAAAAATCAAACTGTACGCATATTAAGCTGATGCTTTTACAGGCACGAGCACTCACGATTTTTACGCGATGACCTGGAGTGGCATTGATGTCCCAGGTACACTCCTTCCTGCTGGGGTACTTATCAGGCCAGTTGGGGCTACTTATGGTGCCAGTGGGGCTGTGAATCTTGTGCTCGCACTCCGCTACAGGATCAGAGAGAAAGAGAGAGAGAGAGAGAGAGAATGAATCATGAAAATACTGTACATAAAAGTGAAAAAGCCAACAAGATTTATAGAATGTGTTACAGCATGAAAACCCCTGAGTCTGCACTAACTGCAGGTGAAGAAACCGAAAAAAAAGGGGAAAAAAAAACATTCTTCTGCAGAGGATTAGTGTAAGAATGTTTTCTGAGCTCTGGCCCAGTTCCCAGGTGTCAGTGCTAGTTCACCGTCACCTGAGATGCACCTTTAAGAGAAGAGCTCGTTTCTCCTTCGCCTTTAAAGCTGAACCCATGTTCCTATTGAAGCCTCGCTGGACCTTTTCCGCCTATAAGGGTGATTCTGGAACACTAATAGCTGCAGGAGAAAAAAAACGCTTTCACGTAACTCGAGTTTCTCCCTCAGGAAAAGTGAGCCAGGCAGCCGGAAAGGTTTCGGCCAAGTGTCCTAAAACCAAAATAGGCTGAAACCTCCACATTAAAAGAAGTCACCCCACCCTTTGGTTAAAAAAAAGATGTTAGTCACTAATCAGATCATGCAGTTGTGTGTGGGTTGGGCTTCAACGGGAACCTTTTGTGACTCAAGGGAACTGGGTCAGAAAAGAATCTACACCAAATCTCATACAGAGAGAAAAACCTGTGTGTGAGTGTGCATTTAGGTTAAATGTGTGTTTTACCAATAACCAAATAATACAGAAGCTTCATACATTAAATGAGGGTCTAATACTATTTCATGCATTCTAGGTTATTTCCACTGTTAAAGGACGTATGACGGAGTATTTCTGTGCCGGTATACACTCTTTCCGGGTTTCGTAAAGTTTTTTAAGTTTGGCCGGAATTCCTAGTATGGGCATTTCTCCCAGAAGAGTGCACACACAGCAACCAGAGCGGGATCAAGAGAACACCCATCACCGTGCTTCACTTGGTCACGGAAGTCATCCGCAGCCCTGCACAGGACACGCTCAGGAAGAACGTCGCAGAAGAAGTGTGTTTTTGGATATGAAGGAAGAAGAACCTTGTTCGGTACTTACCACATAGACACGTCCTGCTGTAGTCATTGTTGCTGCTGTTTCAGACTCGGAATCTGATTTTGGATCAAAAATGTACGGCTGGAGCTGATTATTAGCCGTAGTTCATTTAAGACTATAAAGTTTTCGTTCCTGTTTTATTTAAAGTGACGTCACTGCTCACAGGCGATTGCTACGTGAATCTTTAGGTCCGCCCATCCCGGGAGCTCGGCTGTTTTCGGAGAGAGTCTTAAAGCTGCATCTTTTTTTTATTAATCTGATCAAACTAAAGACTCTTCGAAAGATATGAACGATGCAATACTACTGTTTAGGTACTCAAGGTATAAAACATGTGATCAGCTGAAACCGTGAGAGGACGTGGATTATTCGCCCTATACAAGTACTCTTTTTATCTATTTCAGGTTTTTTTTTTTTAATGTTTGTTCCCCTTATCATTTATTTTATTACATTCACAACGTAATCATTCTCTCTTTACATACCTGTTCGACATTAAATTATTAGAGCGAGGGTATTAATGCCAACCTGGAATTTTATTGTTATAGAAAATTCTGACCAATCACAAAAGAGCATTCTGGAGCACTGTATGAGTGTCATTCTCGAATGTGTTAGTTTGTAAATTAACCTGCGTGTGTATTGATAAAAGCATTGTTTCAAAGATTCAGTACAATTAATTTGTATTTGTAAAGTGATTTTAACGATGGACACTGTCTCGAAGCAGCTTTCCACAGATAAAAAGTCGTGTAAAATAAGATCGAAGTGTAGAGCCTATAAATTTGTTCCTTTTAATTATAACATTATCTCTAACCAGTAAACCAGTGGCGACTGTGGTGAGAAAAACTCCCTTAGATGGGATAAGGAGAAAGCCTTGAGACCCCAAAGAGAACCTGTGCATTCAGTGGCACCCAAAAGAGGCACCCGAAGATGCACACATGGAAAAAATGAACTTGAACGTGGGAAAATGTCCGTAATCCACTTTCCTGAGGGTCCAGATGTTCAAAATCAAAGTGAAGAAAATGCTCTTGAATCGATTTTGAGTTTTGTGAGGTGTGTGTGTGTGTGTGTGTGTGTGTGTGTGTGTGTGTGTGTGTGTGTGCACGCACCTTCTTTGCAGTCATGCTTGTTCTCGTGCAGTATAAAGCCGTTGCGACACTGGCAAACGTAGCTGCCTATGATGTTGATGCACTCGTGCTGGCATCCGCCGTTATCCTTCGAGCACTCGTCCTTATCTGACACACACACCAGAGAGAGAGAGAGAGAGAGAGAGAGAGAGAGAGAGAGAGAGAGAGAGAGAGAGAGAGAGAGAGAGAGAGAGAGAGAGATTTGCAGTCAAATATCAGTCTGAGACACAACTGTGTAGTAATGTATAGGACTTTCCTTCACCCAGTAAATAAAACAAATACAAAACACTTATGGAAATATATAGATCCAATTAGCCCACATGTCCCTTCAATGCTTCTTTGTTAAACCAAATAATTTGGTCAAAGCAAAGGCAGAAATGAAAAAGAAGGGAATAATAAGAGAGAAAAACGACTTCCATTCATCCTGTAAGAAAATGGATATTGTATTGAGGGTTAAAGAAAATGAGATTGGTGTGTAGTACTAAGCTGGAGCGAAATAAAAACTTCCTTAACAAACAAATCGAACCTGAATTCAATCAGTGAGGATCAAAAACTGATGATTGGCCTCTGCTCTATGTTTTTTCTGACAGACATTTGGCTTTGGGATGTGATAAATGTGACCAATTCATTTAACATTATCAAAGTTTCTGCAAATGCTCCACTGGTATTGCCTCTGACACACTTGGTCACACACAAACACACACACACACACACACACACACACACACACACACACACACACACACACACACACACACACACACGGATTAAGAGTGTGCAGGAGGGCTGTGGGGACCTCCCTGGGCCTAAAGGCACTGGGCCAGATATTTAATGCTGGGAAGCCTCCTAACGATAACTGTTCTTAATTTAATTTTCCTTTTTTCTCTGTGCTTCTTATCTTGCTCTCTTTCTCTCTCTCTCTCTCTCTCTCTCTCTCTCTCTCTCTCTCTCTCTCTCTCCCTTTCTATTTCTCTCCCTCTCTCTTGTGAAAAGGTCAAAAGAATTTTATTCCTTTCCTAAGTGTTTATTAAAATAAGCATTTTATAAATATATATTTAAATAGGGGAAGTGATAGAATAGTGCTTAAGGCATTAAGCCTTTGGCCTTTGGAGCAGAAGGTCATGGGTTAAAATCCCAGTCTCACGAAGCTCCCATTCCTGGGCCCCTGAGCAAGGCCCTTAACCACTGCGCTACTCATTTGTATGTACTTGTTTGAAAGTTGGATATGAGCAGCTGCCAGATGACATAAATGTAAACATGACATAAGACTTGCTGTTAGTGAAAAGAATAGGAGAAGCTCATCGTCCATAAACCAGACCTTGGATTCGATGCCAACTGACCCATCTTGAATGGATTGTTCTGTTCACAGATCAACAAATGGTGTTCAAAGTACATTTGTTGCCACTAAAAGAGAACACCTCATACGCAAAAGCGATTCTAAAAGGGACAATCCATTCCGCAAAAGCTAGCATGGGAGAGGCGGCCATACCTTTAACCTGCCCTATGGCTGCCCTACGAGCAGAAGGACGTGAAGCTATGTCCTGACAGGACTTAAATATAAAGATCCGTGCTTTGCAGGTAGCGGGTTTATCTGTGAAAGAGAGAACGCCCCCCAACATGACAGCAAATTTAAGGACAGACCATAATTCACAGACAGAAAACTGCTCCATTAAACATATTGACTTTCATCAATGCACATCGTTTCACAAATATTCTTTCAGCTTGGATTTCACTTTCAAGTTCCTCACAGCCTGACTGGCCCCAATTTCTGCCTAAATGATTATTTTTATTATCTCAAATATTTATCTAAACCTGGCACGCTGGAGTCACCCGCAACGTTGGCGCCGAGGTCCACATTACAACACGTGAAGAGAACAGATGCAAATGAGACAAGGAAGCGTATCGGTCAAGCCTTTTTACATTTTTTTGTGAAATGATTTCTGCTTGGAAATCATTTGGCTTGATGTGAAGAATAGACCTGTGGTGTTTGTATAGTTCTGAGGTACAAATGTTTAAGAACAGAAAATAACACCAAACTGAAGCGTCCAGTCCTGGTGGGCAAACTATGTGTTGGGTTTGGACTAAATTTTGGGTTCAGACTCAATATTTGTCATTTTAAGTGGTTCAGCTCAGTTAATGTTCTCTTGCTGTATTAAAGTGAGGTAGCGATCGCACATACGAGATGGAGAGCATGAGCATGTGCAAATCCATTCTTTGTTTCTACACAGTGTGAGAAGGAAGAAAATTAGCCAAACGGAATAACAAACTACATTTTTTTTAATCTACACCACAAAACAACAACACTTGGTTTATATAACAACCACAAAAGTACATGAATGCTGTACAACCAAGTTCAAAACCTGTTTGAGGAAATCAAATCGCATCAAACACACAGAACAAACACACAAAAAGCAGAGTGTGAAATTTCACTTACCAGAAAAGAAATGTGCTTTGAAGCCTTTCTTTGAAACGGTGTTGTCCGCCTTGAAATCGATGCGCATGTTGTTGTACTGGGACGTGATCACCTCAGGAACCTCTGTGCCACAATATTTCCCATGAAGCTTTGAGTCAGACGAAAGTCCACTTCGCACCTCCACAAAGTCATACTTGCACACCTTTAGAATTGATGTACAGACATGGAGTCATTGGAAACATGTATTACTACTACTAGTGTCAGATTGTTGAACCAAGCACTGATTAGTTAAAGTGTGTTGACCAATCTAGAGTGTTTGTATGAGTTCGTATCCAATCAGATTTCAGCTGGCACATTACGCATTGCCGTAAGGATAGCACTATGATCGCCTACAAGCTTTTTACCATAAATTCTACGTTGCCTGAATCTTTCGCTTAAACCAATCAGATCGCAATTTGGTCACTCCCAGGCATCCGACCATGTTGGCATTTTCACGTCCTCTGATTGGATGGTTAAATTGTGTGCTAGTCAGAGCTATCAAAATGCATCTGCTGCAAACTGCACAAGGAAATTTACAAGACAGACATTTTTACAAGAAATCGGGACATCGTGAACAAATCCCCAGGAAAACCATAATGCATGGAAAAAAATGCACAAAAATGCAGGGAAAACCTGGGGGAATTTTACGACATTAATATAGATGATTCTATAATGCAGTTGTGGCTACAGTGAAAGGAGACGTGTTGAATTGTGTTTATTGGGTTTCTTGCTTTAGTGATGACATTCATTCTCACTGTATAAGATTCCTGTGTGTGATACAGCGCTCTGTTATACTGCATTTCTCTATAATACTGATGGTTTCCAGAGCCGTGGCATCATATGGATGGCATTAAAAGTTAGATTGATTCAGTCAGGACACCTAGATGAGGCTTGGATGAGAAATGCACAACCTGCCAATGGTGTTGATTAACATTTGTAACAGCAGCTCAGCAATGTAGTTCAAATGGAAGGTTTTAGTTAAAGCATTGGTTCTAATATGGATCTAAAGTAAGGAGAACTTAGAAGTACTTCCAGTTTGTGGTAGGTTTTTGGACTACAAAGTGTTGACACTGGAGACTCGGTTCATATTTTCATATTTTTTAACCACTTATAGCAACATCTTAGAGCTCCAGTGTTCAGACACTTCAAACCACACACACACACACACACACACACACACACACACACACACACACACACACACACACACAAAGACAAGTTCTTCACCTCGTTCCCCTCTAGTTCAAAGGCCTCGAACTGCACGGATATGCGGTACTGTGTGGGGGCCACCACTTGCCAAACACAGTTCTTGTTGGGAGGGTATTCTTTCGGCCAGCCTGGGGTCGTGATTGTGCCATTCAGTTTGGATAGCAGACCTCCACATGCGGCTACAAGAAAGACAGAGAGAAAAGAGAGAGAGAGAGAGAGAGAGGATAGAGAAACCAGAACAGATGTCATTAACGTCTGTTTTGCATTAAATTACAGAGAAACTAAGTGTTTGTAAGTCTACAGGAAAAACAAACAGGATTTAAATGTTTGCTGCGTTATTTTGGAGTCACCGCAAACACAATGTGCCTTACAGTCTAATCTAATTAGAGATGAACCGATTCACATAAGCTATATGTGTATGTGTTTGCGGTTTTGTGTGGTTTTTTTGTGTGTTTCAGGTCAGTGTGTGAATGCAGTTTTCTGGAAAAAAACTAAGTTTTCTTGTAGCACAAATTTCTTGATGCACACACACATATATATATGTTCAATACAAACGGTGTAAAACAAATCTGTTTCATTTGCATATGGTTGCTGACTTACAAATGTCCAAATAAGTGCCCAACATTACTGAATGAATGAACAACTTTTGAAGCACAAGCAGTAGTTAAAAGACTGTATGAAATGTAGCACCATGGACATTTATAGCTATGCATATAAATGCATATTTCTCTACTCAATCTATGTAATAAATTCTTTTCTGAGAAAGCTCCCATCACTAGTCCATTGTCTGATCAGGCGCCTTGACCTATTACCAAAACATAAGATCTGCTATAGACGCTGGTTCATGTTCTAAACAATGGAAAGGTCAAACAGAATAATCAGCCTGAGGAACTGTTTATACTCAACATCCATGCTGTTCTGTAACCACTTTCACCAATCAGGAAGCACCGACGTGATTATTTCTTACTTTACACAAGCACATTTCTCCTTTCATTATCACACATTTACTGTATTTGTGTGAAGTTGCACTAAATGTTGTTTGCACTTGTGCACTATATGTTGTGTCCTTGTTAGTTTTTTTTTTTTGTCATCTTGTGTTCATTTCTGTTTTTTTCGTGTCACATCTTGGTCCTGGAGAAACGTTCTGTCCTTTCACTGTGCTGTATTGTACTGTATGTGGCCAAAATTACAATAAAGCCACTTGACTTAATGCATATGTGTATTCTTGTGTGTGTGTGTGTGTGTGTGTGTGTGTGTGTGTGTGTGTGTGTGTGTGTGTGTGTGTGTGTGTGTGTGTGTGTGTGTGTATGTGTGTGTTTGTGGGCTCATTGGTCTTGGACATTATTAGTCAACACTTTAGCCTGCGCACTGTTTGTCCCTGTTGTCTTCCTGTTGACCGAGAATGTTTTCTTCAGCAAGTGGATTGGTCATAGCTTCCGCTCGGGTCTGTCAGAGTCAGACAGGCGGAAACACCTGCACCCACACACATGTACACACACACACACACTTACACAAACGATTTCTCATACCTTCACAACTTTTCTTGTCCGGGGCCAGTTCATATCCAGGGTCACACGCACACTTGTAGCTCCCTAATGTGTTCACACACCTCTGCTCACAGCCTCCGTTATCCGGCTTCATGCACTCGTCCTCCTCTATTAAAACACACACACACACACACACACACACACACACACACACACACACACACACACACAGGTAAGTACTAAATAAGAAACACAAACCACTTTATCCTTGTTATAAAGTATGTGTGTGAGAGGCACCTTTGAAGAAATTTGCAGCAAAGCCGGCTTTGTTCACCGTTCCGTCTGAAACGAACTTCATCCACAGTGTGTTGGAGGTGGAGCGAATGTCCTCAGGGATGTCATAGCCACAGAACCGACCAATCAGTGGACTGCTCTCGGAAAGGCCGTCCCGCATCTCCAGATAGTCATATGCACAGTTATCGTGTCTCTCGATCTACACACACATCAACAAAACAAAATGTATGAACGCTCACGTACACAAACATCCGCATCCATCTGAGCGTGTTCACACATATACACGGTGGAGAAGGAATTCAGCCACAGGAAACAGAAACAGGTCGTGTTCTTTACATTATCATCTTAATGGCACTTTAGGTGTTATAGTTGTTAAGCATTCCAAAGAAAACAGGATCTTACATACCAATTGCGTGTGTGTGTGTGTGTATGTCAAGGTCTTTGGGTGAGTGCTGTATTTTCCTTTTGGATTGTATTAGCACAGTGATCGAGCAAAGTGTGTAAGTGTACAAAGGTTTAAAAAAAAAGGTCTATCCTGTACCTGTTTGTGTCTTTCTCTCTCTCCCCCCCCACCCTCCACACACACATTCCTAAACAGTCATTATTAAATAGGAGAACACTTCCTTTTACTTTCAAAGCTCTAGCCTTCCTGTATGGCCCAGAAACCCAAGAGGGTCATCACTATACAACTTCGGACATTCCACAAACACACACACAAAAGTTCACACACACAATGCACACATTTGACTTCAGTTCACATAATAATTTAATAATTAATGTGGATAAACTATTTATTATCTATCTATCTATCTATCTATCTATCTATCTATCTATCTATCTATCTATCTATCTATCTATCTATCTATCTATCTATCTATCTATCGATCGATCGATCGATCTCTTTGTAACATTTCTACACAAGGTGAAAACTAATGGATATTTTATAACCTTGTCAGTGTGACACACACACACACACACACACACACACACACACACACACACACACGTAATGTCTTTGCAAAAACACAACCTTGTGACTTTTTTCTTCTTTGAAAAACACATTTCTTTGTAATATTTCTGTGTTTCTAATGGGGACTAATTAAATGTCCCCATAATGACAAAACTGGTAGATCCTTGTCAGGACACGGACACGGACACACACACACACACACACACACACACACACACATCACACACATAGACATCTGACTGTAGTGGCTAGGCACAATCCTAATCTGATTAGAAAGAGAGAGGGGGGCGATCACAAAGAGAAGCAGGGCAGAGGAAGATGAAACTATTGCAAACTGGGGGGTTAAAGATTTACACTCACCTTAATTCATTATTTCATGAACAGTGCACAAGTTATGCCTAATTACAAATAAGTGTTTTAAAAAAATGGCACGTCATTCTTTCGAATATATGTACTCATGCTATTATTGCAATTGACTCATTTTACGTCAGACCCCTGCTATGAAATGAGTTACTGTCGTTTATACCTGGCAACCCCAAGCTGTTTTATTCCTTACACAGCCAGTGTGGAAATGTTAATGTTTGTGCCTTTGTACCTCAAAAGACTGAAAGCTGAGGCCCACGCTGTAGCCCACAGACACGCTGATCTTCCACACACACTCCTTTGAGGGCCTGTAGTCATCTGGGTAGTTTGGAGACTGAATCTGGCCGGAGTCTTTATTAACGTCGCCGCCACAAACCGCTGCGGGAAACAGAGAGAGAGAAACTTACAATTCAAAAGAATTCATTTTCTAAGCCAAACATTACGAAGAAAAAGAAAAGAAGAAGGAGGGGAAAAAAACAAAAAAGAGAAGAGTTTAGATTCTAATACACACAAGTTAGCAGTCCTAGACACAAGGACTGCAAAAAATGTTGGGAGTGTTGTTATGGTTAAATTGTGTGTGTGCGCGTGTGTGTGTGTGTGTGTGTGTGTGTGTGTGTGCGTGTGTGTGTGTGTGTGTGTGTGTGTGTGTGTGTGTGTGTTTGGGTTGTGAGCTGTATTTTTTCCATCACATCCAATTAATTACATTTATAACGTGCACCTTTGTTCAAATTTCTTTCGATCAATTAATTGGTTTTGCATAGGAGGGTCATATACAATTGCATTTAAACAATTCCTCATAATGATTTTTTCTATGCGAAACAATTTGGGCTGGAGACTCGAGCTCACTTAAAGAAAACTTCTCCTTTTCACTCATGTTCCTCTGTAAGATGCATCCGCGGGAAATCGAAATCACGCACAGCACAGAAATGAGACGCACCTTCGTATACAGCAGAGAAGCCTTTTCCCACCCAGTTACTGCTGCTGCGAAACTCGATCCACATCCGACTGTCTGTGGAGATCAGCGTTTCTGGAATCTTATCACCACAAAAGCGACCTGTGAGCATGCAGAGACGGAAAAAGAGAAACATTCATATTTTAGCAACGATAATAAGCCAAGCTATCTGAGAAGACTCTTCAAATATTTATCTAGTTATTGGATTTTTCCTGCCTAATACATTTTATTCTGTGTGTGTGTGTGTGTGTGTGTGTGTGTGTGTGTGTGTGTGTGTGTGTGTGTGTGTGTGTGTGTGTGTGTGTGTACCTAGAAGAGGGGCTTTCCTCCAGTAGCCATCCCGCACCTCGATGTAGTCGTACCAGCACAGACTGCTCTTGTAGAGGTCCATTGTGGTGAAGTTGAGCACGATCTGTAAAACCACGATCGACGGTTATAGACTTCACGATATCACAATCACCAAACGCGTTTCAATGCTGAGCTTTGCATTACCTTTTCCCCAGGTGTCACTGAGATCCTCCAGACACAGTGTGTGTATGAGGGGTATCCATTCGGGTAACCGGGAGATGAAAAGTTGCCTGCTGAGTCTTGCAAAGTTTCCCCACATGCTTTGAGAGAGAAGGGAAAATGAAATCTAATTCGATTTAGACAATATCACGTCTCGTAATACAGAGGAACGTGAGAACGCATAACACCGGATATTGTCACATTCCTTCTAGCGTTCCTGAAATGAAGACTGGCGAGTTCTTTATAGAGAGGGATTTTATGATAGAAGGGCATCTGCGAGAGTGAAAGGGAACGTTTTTAAGATGGGGGTTGAGACCTGCTATGTTGTCTGGTTTAGAGACAGTGGCATTGACAGAAAAACAGGAGGCGGATGTGGTGAGAGAAGACATACAGGAGGTTGGTTTGAAAGTGTAAATGAGGATTACCTGGACACCTGTAGAGTTTCTTGGCTTGGGAAATGTCTCCTTTGCTGAGCCTGGTCCTCTGCCCGATCGCAGGCCGGACACCGTTCTCATCACGAGAGGGCAGGATGGTGTCCAAAAACATTCCTCTGTAAAATCAGACAGCTCACTAAATCTGCAGCGTCCATTTAGAACTCAGAGTAATGTTGTGTTCACAAAATGTCTAACCTGGAGAACGTGTTCCTGGCGTAATGCATGATGCTGTCAAAGTCGTATGGCTCGCCCAGAGAGTTCACCTCACCGGGCTCCATCTTCAGGAAGTTGTATTCCTGACCTGCACATGAACCCACATACATATATACACAGCAAAACATGATCTAATTATGGAATTATGTTTGTCCAATTCATTCATAGCTGACAGAAAATAAATAACCATTGGGAAAAACAGTACCAGGCTGAATGTTGTCTCTGATGATGGTCACATGATCGTCCCGATCGGGTCGTGTGTGCTCATGCCAGAACCCGATCACATGCCCCAGCTCGTGAACCACGATGCCAAACTTGTCACAGTTTTTCCCAATGGAGATGGCTTGAGGCCCATTACCACGTCGACCCACATAGGAGCAGCATCTGTATGTTGGATACCAGACAATTCAATTATTTATTCATTCATATTTTCAATGTCTTTTCTCTTCAAATGCTGTCAGTTATGGACACAAAATATTCAGTGGAACGAATGCTGTTATGATACTTGACACTCTGTGTAGTTATTATGTAGACACAACACCCTGTAACGGTATATTACATTTACATGATGCGTATGTTTATGTGTATAAATGCATGTGTGTGTGCGCCAGCCTGCCTAATCAGGTCATAACCCAGTATTAAGAGGTTTACAGCATTGGCACTTGGTGATTTGGATGCTTTGTGTAATTGTTGTTTGGTATACAAGCCCACAAAGCTGATTATTAGAATCAGCACTGTTTATGAGAATATTCCAAAAAAGAAAAAAAACAGAAAGAGGTCCTTACAAATTTGTCATTGAAAAATTTAAATAAACATAAGTTATTTTGCAGAACATGTCCCTTAGTGTCCCATAAAGTCTCATGACAATCACATCTATATAATGCTTTGTTGTCTTGGCAAAGTCGACATTTTTGTTGTAATTCCAGATTCATATTACCTCGGAATCCTGTTCTAGTTCTTAGTTATTGAGTTTTTATATTTTCCAAGTAATTTCCTGCTTGCTCAAACTGCTGCTTAGGGTTCTCCGCCCTCCCAAATCTGTGTAAATGTCACCCTTGATGATGGCTGAGAGTCTGAGAAGCCTGCTGTCCAGTCTGCTGTCCCGTCAAACAAATCCAGGCTCTGGAACCTGTTTAAACACTCTAAATGTGGTATTCAAGGTGACTAATGTGTCTCCTGTAGTGTGTTCCCTCTTGAACCAGTCCTACATTCAAAATGCTTTGCTAATCACACAACTTGGATTTCTTTAGCAAAGCTTCTAATTTAATCTAAGATCAGAAAATATTTCACTTATTTTCAGTCAGTTTTTTCTGTTAAAGTTCCTCTCGTCTTAAGCCCTTTGTTCAGCCTAGGTTGAGTTCAGTGATATAGCTGAAGCACTGTCCCAGCTTGTTCCCCAGCCTTGCTTTTGCTCCTCTTTTCTCTTTGTATGTGTCTTTGTCTCCACTTCTCTTTCAGCATCAGTCTTTGATTATGAGCTCTTGGCGGTTCCACTGCCCATATCAGCTAAATCTAGGCCAGCTCCATTTACTGCGCCTTTCCCAGGGTCAATCCCAGCCCAGGAGACAACCCCAGTGGTAGATACAGGCTGTGAAACTTCCGTCTCAGTGTCGGCCTCTGTTCCTTTTCTTGTTTTAGTCACAGCCTTTTTCCTGCGTCAAAATCAGTCAGACTGCTGTCTCAATTTCTTCTCCTGGTGTTTCAGTGTTCCCAACAGGTACGGAGTTGTAGGTTTTTAACTCACAGGTCTTGTTTCTTAACCTGATTCCCTTTACATGGCTGCTTCCTTCCCAGTTTTACTCACAGGTCCTGTTTCCACTACAATGTTCCGCACAGGTCCAGTGTCAATAACTGACTCTTTTTCCTTTTCATTGTTGCTCATGGGTCCCGTTGTCCTCCCAGTGTTGCTCATGGGTCCTATTCTTTTCCCTCAAAGGTTCGGTTTTTGGACACGGGTCCTATACTCTCCGCCAGTGTTCCTCATAGTTCCTGTTCCCTCCTGAGCATTGCTCACAAGTCCTGCTTCCGTCATAGGGTTTTACATACTGCCTGTTCCCTCCCTGGTGTTGCTTCCCCTGTTCGCCTTCTTCCTTTTTTTTTGTGTCTGCCTCAGATTATGACTCAGTCCTGATTTATGGCCCTGGTCCTATACTATTTGACCCATTTAAATTTCTCTTGTTCTGTCTCTCATCTTGTTTTAAACTTTTTGTTGCACATAATATGCCACCCAGGTCTTTTTTAAATTACACCACAAATAAGTACAAAAAAGCATTAAAAGGGCACAAAAGGGTACATTAAAGGGATGCATGCACTCATGCCAATTCACCTTTACTCATAGATCAGAGCCATTCGAAAACACTGCATGGTGTTGCAGAGGAGGGGTCAGGGTGGTAAAGTCAAAGCTCAGGCAATAAAGTGAAGTTAGTACTTATGCATGGCTAAAACACACACACACACACACACACACACACACACACACACACACACACACACACACACACACACATGGATAAACGCTGCCGTAATCTCAGTCAGGGCTCTATTTATATTGTGGATTAGAACACATAAAGCTCTTATTTCATTGCCAGTGATTGTGCGCATACACACACACACACACACCCACACCCACACACACACACTTTATTTGTCTCTCTCACAAGGCATATACATGCAAAATGCCAAACACAGATGCAAGGAGAGTTGCCTTGGGACTATATATGACCAAATCTTTTAATAAATTACTAAATAATTATTGTTTAATAATAATTATACTAAATAAATAATGACTGAATATCTAAATAATTAATCAATAAAATGTATTATTAATAAATAATGCTGCATAATGTTCACCATTTTTCTTTATTCCTCAAAATGTACATAAAAATGCGTTTTTCCAAGAAACTATGTTTTCAGGCAACTCCCAGGTCGCGGTGTTTTTCTCCTTCTGAAACACACTATCACAGAAAAATGGCAAGGCATATTTTCTTAATGCTAGTTGCCAAGAAAGATTAAACGTTCCCTGAAACTGGATAGCTGCAATGTGGAAAAAAAATGAGCCCAGGTATACTTTTTTCCCAGATCTAATGCAGGTCAGTTTTGAAGAACTTGTGACAATCTTGCACCAACAAAACGTTCCAAGCTGCGATGGCAAAGTTACTGAGCAGAACCTTAAACCAGTTTCTGAAAGTTGTATGTATTCTAATACTCACACACGATTGGCTGATCGAATCATTGCATGAATAAGAGAAATGTAACGGGGTAGACGTGTGTTTTTTTTATATACAGACTCCATATTAGCATATTGATGATATTGTTTCATTGCTGCTTTTCTGACTCTCGTCTCTCCTTCTTTTTCCTCTCTTCCTCTCTTTCTCTCTCTCTCATTATCACGCCGGCTCGTTAGATGCCATTCCACAGAACAATGGCCGGCCTGCTCCGTGTGGTAACGAGGCAGGAAGGAAGAGTGAGCTGACTGTAGTAAAGTCGTCTCTCCCGCACACACACACACACACACACACACACACACACACACACACACACACACACACACACACACACACAGCTTTGGTTTGAAAAACACACTACAGGATGCCCACATAATAAGAGGTGAATGAGTAAGAGAGTACGTGTGTGTATGTGTATAAGTATGTATGTGCATGTGTGCTTGCGTGTGTGTGTGTGTGTGTGTGTGTGTGTGTGTGTGTGTGTGTGTGTGTGTGTGTGTCTAAAACCGCAGCAAATAGAATTTGAGTTATTACCTGAAGGAACAGCAAACAAGCATCCAATTGTCCCAAACCCACATACTGTACATTTATTTAAAGAAAAACACTTTCTCTTTCAACCTCCATCTCTCCCTCTCTCTCTCTCTCTCTCTCTCTCTCCCTCTCTCTCTCTTTCCAATTTCTCTTCTCTTTCTATTGAAAGGTTTGAGAGTGTTCCAGCATGGGCCCCAATACAAACATTGGTGTCATGTGGTTTACTAACCACATAAAAGCCGATCAAATCATCAGACCGTGTCAACTACAAATCATGCAGCCGCCTGAACCTTTGAATCGAGTCCCACAGGAAAGTGTTCATCAAACAATAAAAAAAGAACTTATTTAGTCTTACGCAGTGATACATCGCAAGCGTATGACCTGACCATTTAGCCTCCTCCCGAGCAAGCAAAGACACAGTCGTACGTGAGGTCTCACCCGCAGGGCCGGTAGGTGAAGACGATATAGCTCTCTTCATCTGTTTTCTCAACAAAGGTCACGCACGTCTGTTTCTCCCAGTGTCTCATGGCCTGTCTGAACATCGCTCTTTGACTGCCTACAAAACACACCAACACACAAACACACACACAAACACACACACACAAATACAGATCATTTGCATGAAATATAGCACTATGCATGCAGTGTTCCACTATTCTGATTAGGGCTGAAACGATTCTTCGAATACAAAAAATAATAATTATTTGCCTTAGTGATTTGTTTAGTCCATTTAACTAAACATTGTGTTTTCCCACGGACCATTATTACTGACGCACCACCCGTTAATCTCTAAAGCGATCTGGACAGGGAGCACAGAACATGCTGCAGAATGGAAAAATGGAGGAATGGGGAGAAAACAGCAAGAAGATTCATATGGAAGCCCGTTTCCGCCAGATTAAATAAAAAGTTTGAATAAAATATTTCTCGCAATTCCAACTTTTTTTAGCCAATCAGGCAGCATCATACCCTCTGTAGTACCAGGAAGCTTTAAACATTGAAAATGTAATGTGCTACAATTAATAGAATCGCATGGTATCACAATAAACCTCCGATCTCTGGAGTGAACTCTGTCTAACAATCAGCTCTGGAGGAGACGGAACAAGACAGATGAAGCAGAGGAGCCTCGTTCACACACCAACAGCTTCAAACTTTAGGCTCACAACATGGTTAGCGGTGGATGCATCAGAAATACTGGATGTTTACGAGAATTTATTCTCATGTTAATAACCTTCTGAACAATCAAATTTGAGAACAGCTCCGTGGTAAAATGTATCCTGAAGATGCCTATATACAGTATTTTGAATAATGAGTTAAAACCTTTTAATCAAGTTGTAACCCACACACACACACACACACACACACATATATAAGAACCTCACCAGTGAAGTTGCCTCCAATAACGTAAGGGATGACACCTCCTGGCCAGATTCGCTCAGCTCTGGAAGTGGCGGCTCGCGGGACACGAGATTTAGCCCCTCTCGCCCTTCTCTTTCGTTCCCCACTGCCCAGTGAGCCGGCCCTCATGGTCTCGTCCTTACTCGAGTTCTTAGGCTGTTCTGCACAGAAAAAAAGTCAGCACATATGTAATAAGGGAGGTGGTAGCTTAGTGATGCAGACCTTTGACTTCAAATCCAATCCACACCAAGCTATGACTCCTGGGCCCCGGAGCAAGTCCCTGCAATGCAATGTCTGTTGTCTGTATTGATTTTAAACCTGAGTACACATGGCCTAAGCTAAACCTAAAACCATTCTGAGTAGAGATGTCAGATTAAGCATGGCGTGTGAATTCTGTCTCTGAGAGTTCCACGACCCTTAACCCCATAGCTGCTTAGTTATAGGAAAGAGATCAGGGTTTCTGCCAGTGCTGAGGCTTGAACCACCAACCTAACCCAAAGCCTAAACCACTACACCACCACTGCCCAATTCTGAATTTGTCTATTGAGACCACATTTTCTGTTCACATTAACAAACGAATATTCACAGGGTCAACAGGAACTGTCTCCATATCCCACTCTTGTTGTGCAGGAACAGATAAACCGTCCTGCATCATCGAAACCTTTAAGTCTAAATGCCACGACAGTCCGTTATTAAGTTCAAGGGATCTTCAGATATTAAACTCAAACACCTCAAACTATAAATATGCTCAAGATTCGACTGATTAAAGGTCAAACGCAGAAGAGACACGGACCGAAACATCAAGGTGCCAGTGCAACTGCACGGCAGTGAACTTACCGAGACCAAGTCGTCGTATTCTCTCTAGAAGGAGGAACAACTGTCCTCGCTTTGTAGTGGAGTCGTGCTCTTCTGCTCCACCTGACAGTCAAAAAAGACGAGAAGAAACAAAAAGCGTGTCTCATGTCTTGACTTAGTGGACAAATTGATCATAATTTAGCATTTTAGAAATGTGACATTATTAGATAACGAGTATAAATGCTACTCTTCCTGCCCGAGTGCGACAGGAGGTTGTAAAATTCCATAGAGTTCATGTTTGTGTGTGTGTGTGTGTGTGTGTGTGTGTGTGGTGTGTGTGTGTGTGTGTGTGTGTGTGTGAGATCTCTACCATCTTCAACCTTCTCATCTTTATCTATTTATTTTTCTGATAAAGAAATATTTTTTCTGTGTCTCCACCGTCATCAATTTGTCATCTACTTTTGATTTTTATTCAGTTTTCTAACTCTTTTATTCTTTTTTTCACACTTTGCTCTCAAACACACATATATACACCCCCTAACATACACACACACACACACACAAACACACACACTTGGTCTTTCCCTCTCTTTTAGTAACCTTCTCTCCTGCTCTTAAATTCTCTTTCTCTCTGGAATGTCGAAGTGGACAGGAAAATCAGGAACAAACAAAACTAGCCGAGTTGGAGGAGCAGGAAATAGGCTGAGGTTAGGGATATGCGCATAGACACACACACACACACACACACACACACACACACACACACACACACATGCACACATACCCTTCTGCACTTTGGCACTAACAAAGCTGCATGCACTCATGTCTTCACTGTATTATCCAAATATCTAAATTTGAATCCTTTTTTACACGCTGGACAGCTTTAAATGTGATCTCATTATAAACCAAACCCTAGATAATGTCCCTATGGGAAAGAATCATCCTACATCACAACCACAGTTGAAACTCTAAGGTGAATCATGAAGAACAAGAGGGAGGAAATTATTGCAAAAAAAACCTCCCTCACACACATATACATACATACACACACACACACACACACACACACACACACACACACACACACACACCATCATGTCCACAAGCCCAGATGGTTTACTGATGCTGCTCCTGAGATCAGCCAGTGGAATTTATCAACTTTAATCACTCGGGCCTTAAACTCCACTAATATCAACTCCTCCAAACCTGTATTCAACAAAATCTCATCCTACTCAATCCTGATAATCCTTCCACATCTTCTGTGCTGCCTCCTCCTTGATAAATTGTACCCTGTGCGTAAGTCTTAACCACACACACACACACACACACACACACACACACACACACACACACACACACACCTCCTATTGCTCAAACCCATTCTTTTATATGGATTATCACTAACATTTTGCATAAGACTGTAAAAATAATAGGAATAATACAAATCGTGTTTTAACCCATGCTCTTAGTGCTTTGTGGAAATAAAGAAAAAAAAGCATGAGCAGGACCCATCATTTGAGGTGGAATCTTACCTGACGTGTGCCCTTTCCTCGCGTGCTGGTGCCGAGCGAGGTCTATCGTCCTGTCGACCTGAAACATTTTCAGATCCTCCTCATCCAAGGCGATGTCTCCCCAAAAGACAGCTAAATCAGACGGGTCGATGCGGAAAGCCAAAAGGATAAAGTGTCAGGCAAAAGAAATTACATAACCATACATCATTATGCGAAACACACTCTGGTCCATCATATCACGCACAAAATGCTCGGACGTATTTGCAGTACACACGTCCATGCGTACAGTACATGCGTACGTTTTCACACCTCACAGATTTCTACCCAGTCACAATCTGCATAAAGACTTCGAATGTGCAATATTTAAACGACTCGCTTAAGTTTACATCTTTAATGCTTTAATATTTTTAATTCACCATAAAGACTAAAACCTAATTTCATTGTACCCTGTGCAGTAACAATATAAAATCTATCGATCTATCTTTAGGAGTGGCGTTCAATTCCTTTACAGCAGGCCAGGATTGTTTTACTCGAATAGCTGCAATACTTGAATACAAATTGCTATGACATCATTTCTTCAGCGGAGAACACAATCGTAATTAGCTTTAACGCTGAAGCTATTTCTGGAGAGGGGGTGTGTGGGGGCGTGGCATAGTTTGTTTTTTTTTTGTCTCGCACAAGGACATGCGAAGAATTAGTCAAAGTTGCATCACTTTATAGCCATTGACGTTCCAAGAATGATCTCAATTTCCTTCCGACTCTCCCTCCAGCTCCCAGTACGCCGTGCCCTAGCTTATTCTCAGTCGCGCCCATACAGCGCGCCGTACGACTGTCTTAATTTAGGCTGTCGCCAAGGAGATCGTAGAGATGCCGAAGATGAGACAATGAATGCTTAACCTCGACGCTTAACAAAAACGGAAAAACAATACAAGGCTCGCGTTTCAATGAATTTCGAATAGGTGCACACCCATATGTGTGTGTGTGTGTGTGTGTGTGTGTGTGTGTGTGTGTGTGTGTGTGTCCATTCTACACTCTCTACTCTTACACACAATACCCTCCCCAGTTTGATGGGTATCAATGTTCTTTGTCTCTTGGGACTCTTTTGGATCTCATTAGACACTACTAGAAACACCCCACCCACCCACCCCCCTAAAAAAAACCTTAGTACTCATCTTTCTACATCTTTTATAGAAGGTCATTTTTTAGTCTTAGTTTTCCCGGCTTGACCCAAGTGAACTTGTCCGCACTGATGACTGCATTTCAAATGACAGCAACTTTGACCTATCGATGCTCCGAGCGTCTAAGCGATCTATAGGCGAATAAAGAATGCATGAATCCATCCACCTGTATAAGGGGATTGGCTGAAAATGCTGAAACAGCGTTCAGAAAACGCTGAGATAACATAGAGCTGTGAGAACACTGCAAGCGTAGACGATTCAGTAGCCCGGGTGTCTGGGGTGAGCAAATTTCTATGGCATTTTACTAAGTACGTGCCCAGCAGTGTGTTCAACAAAAGAAAATATATATATTTATAGTTGTACAGTTATATATATATATATATAAAAACATAAATATAACCATGGCTAAAGATCTTTCTTTTTACTCTTTGCCTGAAACATCGATTCAACATCAGCATGTCCAGAAGGTGCGAGCGCCCAGCCGGGGCCTTTGAGTTGGCACAAAACAATCAGAGCGAAATTTCCTCCGGCGCTGAGACAACACTGTTTCGATGACAGGGTGCGAGTCGAGAAACAATGAGAAAGCAGCAGAAATGTTTGCGTGACGTTTGTATAGCGTGCCCATTGTATATGTATACGCTACAGCAAAGCTTCAAATGCAAATGTATTACCTGCAAGTCCTGGAGCAGGAATACACTTTTATAGCACTGTTGCAATTTCCATTAAACACAATTCTAGTGAATGGAACGACTGTCTACAGATCCGTGTGATCTGGGATTCCAGTTTGGAGGGCAGCTTTTGTTTTTGTCTAATCTGCGCTAGAATGAAATGATTTGATTTATAATCCCAGTGCTCCATTGGGTGCCTCGGGTGTGGTATTTAATCTGCACCCTAGAGCCTGTATTACACAAAATGAGATGAGAGATTACATCTCGTCCAAACTTCTTCTATATTATCCTTTCACGTGTTATTATAATGTATTATACAGCTACAATTTACTGCCAATGGAAATGAGTTGTTGTACAATCCTTCACAATGTGTCTCTGTGTGTGGGGGTGCACCAATACAGTATGTGTGTGTGTGTGTGTGTGTGTGTGTGTGTGTGTGTGTGTGTGTGTGTGTGTGTGTGTGTGTGTGTGTGTGTGTGCGTGCGTGCGTGTGTGTGTGAGAGAGAGAGAGAGAGTGTTATATGGGGTCAGACAGCTGGTTTAATCCATGAGAGCTCTGTCCTTAAATGATATGTTTATCTCTCGGCAAATACACACAAGCCACCAAACTAGTGATTAGAAGGAAAAAAAAAAACAACAACACGCCGGACATCCACACATAGATGACGGGCTGTTAGGGAAAACATCTGATCATTGTCACTTAACACATTTCCCCGTGTATATGATTTATTTTTTAATGTACTGGATCCACGTCTTTAGACCCATAGACTCGGGATTTCTGCAGCTGGCACGCGCATGCGGCGATCCGAGTGATGTGTTTCTGTAAACACTCGCTCAGACGTCAAGAGTTATATAAAATGAGTGTCAGGGGACGACGAGGAAGAGTTTCCTGCGAATAACGCAACCGAAAGCCCGCTGTTGTGACGCACGGCATTCTGGGTAAAAAGCCAAAAGCGCTTCCTTAGAGACGTGGCATTCTGGACAGACGCAAACCCCCGATTAATGGTTGCAAAAATCTGATTTAGAGAATGAATTCAGGATTTAAAGAAAAAGGCATTGTGACTTTAACGTCATGATCTTGAATATACATTTATATTTATGGCATTTGGCAGATGCTGTTATTCAGAGCGACTTATAAGTGAGCATTTGAGGGTTAAGGGCCTTGCTTAAGGGCCCAGCAGTGGTGACTGGAACTTGAACTTGTGACCCTCTGATCCATATTCCTCCAGTGCCTTCACCACTAAATTTCCACCTCCCTCCTTTTTCTGAATCTCAGAAAAACAGACAAAGTTTTTTGTGAATTTCTCACAATCATTTAAAACTGATTCCTGCTCAGAGACTCATGATTATAAATGTAATAAAAGGAAATAACATGAGCATCTATAGAGCCTCAAAATGAGGATTCCTCAACAACTTCCCTGTGACAGACGTTCTCTCTCTCTCTCTCTCTCTCTCTCTCTCTCTCTCTCTCTCTCTCTCTCTCTCTCTCTCTCTCACTCTCCCCTCTTTTCTCTAACTTCCTTTTGATTCTC
>JBCEWE010000127.1:1317850-1320350 GCA_039877035.1 Silurus lanzhouensis | reverse complement strand
AGAGGGAGAAAACACAGAGCGGAGTGTGCGGGCTTGGAGAGCGCGCGGCGCAATTTAGCGGCTCGCGCACAACCTCATTGGTTCGGTGCGACGAGCGGGGCAGGACGGAGCCGGGGGGCTCGCGCAGGTCTCAGAGGCACGCGCGGGCACGCGCACACACACACACCGACATGCACGCGCTCTCGAAGAGATGAGAGACGGCTCCTGATACCCCCCCCAGGGCTCACTGAGGAGAGAGAGAGAGAGAGAGAGAGAGAGAGAGAGAGAGAGAGAGAGAGAGAGAGAGAGAAATATATATATTTACTATATACATATACACAATGTTGGGGGTTTTTTTTCACCAGAAAGTATCATTATAATAATATTGCAGAACATCATATCACTTCTTGATGCCCAGCAATTCTACAGAAAGCATCACGTGACTGTATGATTATTCTCATTAGTAGTAATAGTAGGTGTTCTTGATGCTTAATAAATAAATAAACATTTTGACATACTCGTGATTTACTTCGTTTTAAAACAAATCCACTGAAACTACTGTCATAATATTTCCTCAATCTCTCCTCATAAAACAAAGGTACCAGACTAGTGGTTTTCTCTGGTCCTCCGGATTGCGTCATCAAGGGTTACATGATTTTTTTTTTATTTTATTTATTGTAAATCTGTAAATCTTTCAGGAAGGACCATAAGGAAGCAATTTATTTAAATCTTTATTCTCCAAAACTACTGAAGATGCAGCAGCACGCGCAGCTTTTCGAGTGGAAACTTAAAGCCTCTGGAGAAATGCACAAAGCATGTGTCTACTGTGTGTGTTTGCAATGAACCTTAATTATCAGAAAGAGTGGGTGAAAGAGAGAGAGAAAGAAAGAGAGAGAGAGAGAGAGAGAGAGAGAGAGAGAGAGAGAGAGAGAGAGAGAGAGAGAGAGAAGTCTCGCTGTATTTGACCAAAAAAAGAGAGAAAACCTCGACTTACCCAAAGTGGAGAAAACGAATAATAAAATTCCGGATATGTCCGTATATTTGACAGCTTCAGCAAGAAAGCATTCAACCTGAACGCGCGCACACACACTTACACACAACACACACACTTACACACACACACACACACAATCGGCTGCTCCGCGCACCCGCAGTGCACGCGCTGCTCACGGGGCTGTGCACGGCTGAGAGATGGCACGCGCTTTTTATACACCTGTGTGCAACATCTTCGAAACGCTACCTGGCCACACATTCTCTCTCTCTCTCTCTCTCTCTCTCTCTCTCTCTCTCTCTCTCTCTCTCTCACACACACACACACACACACACACACACTCACAGGCGTCAGGAGGTGAGGGGTCGGAGGGGGGTATTGTTTGGGAGCCGGTAGCTGTAAAAGTAACACGGTGCCTAAAATTTCGGTAATCATCCTATAAAGGGGCGCGCGCACTGAGGCGTCAGGATGTGAGCTAACAACTTTCCATGTAGGTGAGAGGAACCGCTCTGATCACCACCAGGGACTCATTCATCCAACCTCTGACCTTCTCCAAAACCCTGTTCAGATCTTACCTCAGGGGCCATAAAGGTACAAAGAGAGAGAGAGAGAGAGAGAGAGAGAGAGAGAGAGAGAGAGAGAGAGAGAGAGAGAGACAGAGGGAGAGAGGGAGACAGAGGGAGAAATGGACACACACACACACAGAGCGAGAGAGAGAGAGACAGATAGAGAACGTGAGATACAGACACAGAAAGACATTGACACACACACACAAACACACACACACAGAGAGAGAGAGAGAGAGAGAGAAAGAGAGAGAGAGAGAGAGAGAGGCAGAGAGAAAGAGAGAGAGAGAGAGAGAAAGAGAAAGAGAGAGAGAGAGAGAGAGAGAGAGAGAGAGAGAGAGAGACACACCTTTCCTTGTCTATTACTGTAATGACTTTATTACATAAATTATGGCTGTGGAAGTGAATGAGAGCTGCAGTAGCTGCTGCACCTGTGTCCTGTGTCCTGTGTCCTGTGTCCTGTGTCCTGTGTTCTGTGTCCTGTGTTCTGTGTCCTGTGTTCTGTGTTCTGTGTCTGTGTCCTGTGTTCTGTGTCTGTGTCCTGTGTTCTGTGTCTGTGTCCTGTGTTCTGTGTTCTGTGTCTTATGTTCTGTGTCTGTGTCCTGTGTTCTGTGTCTGTGTCCTGTGTTCTGTGTCTGTGTCCTGTGTTCTGTGTTCTGTGTCTTATGTTCTGTGTCCTGTGTTCTGTGTCTGTGTTCTGTGTCTGTGTCCTGTGTTCTGTGTCTGTGTCCTGTGTTCTGTGTCTGTGTTCTGTGTCTGTGTCCTGTGTTCTGTGTCTTATGTTCTGTGTCCGTTATTAAAATCTCAGTTTATAGAGAGAATTTTAACACTAGGACCAAAACTACAGTCTTGACAAATCCCACAAATCCTTTCACAAATAACCGCCAATTTATGACCAATTAAACAATTAGGGTGCGTCCCAAACCAGCCAATTTAACCAGCCTTTTTATATATATATATATAC
>JBCEWE010000127.1:1297799-1314081 GCA_039877035.1 Silurus lanzhouensis | reverse complement strand
AGTGATTGGGCATTGGGAACAATAGTGATCAGTGATTGGGCATTGGGAACAATAGTGATCAATGATTGGGCAGTGGGGACAATAGTGATCAGTGATTGGGCAGTGGGAACAATAGTGATCAGTGATTGTGCACTGGGAACAATAGTGATCAGTGATTGGGCATTGAGAACAATAGTGATTGGGCATTGGGAACAATAGTGATCAGTGATTGTGCATTGGGAACAATAGTGATCAGTGATTGTGCATTGGGAACAATAGTGATCAGTGATTGGGCAGTGGATCAGTGATTGGCATTGCAAACAATAGTGATTGGCATTGTGTCATTGGCGACAATAGTGATCAGTGATTGTGCATTGGGAACAATAGTGATCAGTGATTGTGCATTGGGAACAATAGTGATCAGTGATTGGGCAGTGGGAACGATAGTGATCAGTGATTGTGCATTGGGAACAATAGTGATCAGTGATTGGGCATTGGGAACAATAGTGATCAATGATTGGGCAGTGGGGACAATAGTGATCAGTGATTGGGCAGTGGGAACAATAGTGATCAGTGATTGGGCAGTGGGGAGAATAGTGATCAGTGATTGGGCAGTGGGGAGAATAGTGATCAGTGATTGGGCAGTGGGAACAATAGTGAGCAGTGACTGGTTGTTGGTGACAATGGTTATAAGACAGCAGTTTTTAAAGGGCTAATAATAAAAGGTTGTGATAACCCCTTTATGTCTTTGTACTCATTGCTAGTTTTTGGTTAAATATGTTACAGGCCACAATGGATGATCTGCTACACATGAAGCACTGATTACGAAAGTTGGACAGAGTTTATTATAGACAATATGTTCTATCATCAATTCTAGCTACAGGTTGGATTTTTGGATCAGGGTGGGCATGTTATGAAAGTGTTTATAAGGTCTGAAGTGAAATAGCTGGCAATATTTGTTAATACAAAATTAACAGTCCGAACCTACTGTCCAAAGAAGGAATTCAAGCACTCAAAAAATTTTGCTTACATCAGACTCCTCATTTCAGTACCGCTGCTAGAATTGCTCGCTGCACTGTGGAGGGTAAACGATTCATCACTTTGATTTGTAATAATTTGTCAATTTTTTTTAATCGTCCTGAAACCACATTTGTGACTAAACTGAAGTGAAGAAGATGAACACTGTTTTGTTTGTTAGTGAATCTACGGTGTGTAGTCTCCTCTTCATGGTCCTATACACAGGGGCATACAGGACATTCTCCAGCTATTCATTAAGAGAGGTAAATAAAGTAGGTGTCCAGATGGTGAGAATATAGATTAATGAACCGCATGCTGGCTGAGCTCTATTTTTAAACAGCATCGATCTGTGATATGCTGAAAAGTTGAAAAAGTCCAGTGCAAGCATTCCTGTATTAGAAGTTCAGATCATTAATTTAGAATTTAAATAAACTCACACACACACACACACACACACACACACACACACACACACACACACACACACTATTACTTGTGAGGAGCACTAATCCTAACCCCTAATCTTACACCCAGTTGCTACGATTACATGTAACATGACATGTAACCATAATGTTGTGTGCGCTAGTTTCTTTGAGACCCCTGTTGGTTGCTTGCAGAATTGCAATAGCTGTTCATTATATTTAGGGCATTTGTCAGAGCAACTTACAATTTTTCAAGCAACTGAGGGTTAAGAACCTTGCTCAAGGCACCAAAAGTAGCAGGTTGACTGGTGCTGGGGATTCAAACTCATAGCCTTCTGATCAGAAGTGCAACATCTTAACAAATGAGCTACCACGTCTGTATGCACATAAAGTGTCAAGTAATACACAAGGCGCGTGCAAGTGCAACATCAACAAGTGCAAACCAACAGTTGACATGAATCAGGTGCAGATAATCATGTGACATTAAGCATGAAGGTGCAGTGGATTATGGGAATCGTCCTCTCATGAACATAATAATGAACATTCAGTCCAACTCTCTCAGTTCCTGTTTAAACACATGGGCTTCCAACTTTAATGCTTATAACGTTGAGTATAAGAACCAAGCATAGGCATATTTCCCTGTGTTTCAAGCTGCAGAGTTTATAAAAGCTGATTAAATATGTGTGCATATGTGTGTACTGTGAGTGTGACCATGCGCACACCACTCCAACTGAGAACTGACGTAAGCTACAGTACGAACTGTTCGAATGTGAGGAGTGAACAGTTGTAACCTTTACCCGCTGTGTATAACCTCAAATCTGGAGCTCAGCAGAATCCTTGTGAGAGTACACACACACACACACACACACACACACACACACACACACACACACACACACACACAGAGACTTGGCTAGCAGGGAGAGAGGATTTCCTCTGTTTAAACCAGCAGCGTGAGTGTTTGCCTCTGTGTGGAAGTGTGAGCGAGAGTGTAAGAGGAGTTAAAACAATACTAAAGTGCGAGAAAAGGATTTGGCTGACGCAAATAATTTCAGATACCATGACATATTAGCTCACACACACACATAATAAGGAATTACAATTCTATAAGAAAAGAACAAAAGATCGACACGACACTGCCAAACTAGTCACAGCAAATCTTCACTTTTTTGTTATTTTCACATGGTTTATCTTTCATACACACTAGTTCATTTACACACAATGTATTTATTTCCATGTCAGTTTGTGTCGCCATAAACCTTTTCTATAATATATATATATTGTTTTTACGTTTTGGTTTTTTTTTTTCAAAAACTTTAATTGTTGATTGATTTTAATTAATTAAATTAATATTTATTTATTTATTTATTTATTTATTTATTTATTTATTTAATTATTTATTTAATTATTTATTTATTTATTTATTTATTTATTTATTTTTACAAAATGTTCATTCAATTAAATGAGAATTTTACACATTATATTCTCACATTTTTTGAAATGCTTAATATTTATTTTACAAATTTTGTTTTTAAATCAATCCTCCGCTTACGTATGATTATTTCACGTGATTACATTTTTTTAAATGCAATTCTTATCTCATGATATTTAGAATCAAATAATTTAATTTAATGTGATTTTTTTACATGATTCAATTATAACATTCAATATTCAATTTATTTTTTGTATTTATTGATTTATTTTTCTTTCTATGTGGTTTTGTTATTTAAATCTTCTTCTTCTTCTTTCGGCTGCTCCCATTAGGGGTCGCCACAGCGGATCATCCGTCTCCATACCACCCTGTCCTCTACATCTGCCTCTCCCACACCAACCACCTGCATGTCTTCCCTCACCACATCCATGAACCTCCTTCTTGGCCTTCCTCTTTTCCTCCTACCTGGTGGCTCCATCCTCAGCATTCTTCTACCAATATAATTCATGTCCCTCCTCTGCACATGTCCAAACCATCTCAATCTCGCCTCCCTCACCTTGTCACCAAAACATCCTACATGCGCTGTCCCTCTAATAAACTCATTTCTAATCTTATCCATCCTCGTCACTCCCAACGAAAACCTCAACATCTTCAGCTCTGCTACCTCCAGCTCCACCTCCTGTCTTTTACTCAATGCCACTGTCTCTAAACCATACAACATCGCAGGTCTCACCACAGTCCTATAAACTTTCCCTTTCATTTTTGCAGATACCCTACTATCACAAATCACTCCTGTCACTCTTCTCCACCCACTCCACCCTGCCTGCACTCTTTTCTTCACTTCTCTAACACACTCTCCATTACTTTGCACTGTTGACCCCAGGTACCTGAATTCCTCCACCTTCTCCAGCTCTTCTCCCTGCAACTGCACCACTCCACTGCCCTCCCTCTCATTCACACACATGTATTCTGTCTTACTCCTACTGAGTTTCATTCCCCTTCTCTCCAGCGCATATCTCCACCTCTCCAGGCTCTTCTCAACCTGCTCTCTACTCTCACAACAAATCACAATATCATCCGCAAACATCATAGTCCAGGGAGACTCCTGTCTGACCTCGTCCGTCAACCTGTCCATCACCACTGCAAACAGGAAAGGGCTCAGGGCCGATCCTTGATGCAGTCCAACCTTCACTCTAAACCAGTCTGTCGTACCTACTGCACACTTCACTGCCGTCACACTGTCCTCATACATGTCCTGCACCACCCTCACATACTTCTCTGACACACCTGACTTCCTCATACAATACCACAACTCCTCTCTTGGCACCCTGTCGTACGCCTTCTCTAAATCCACAAATACACAATGCAATTCCTTCTGTCCTTCTCTAATACTTCTCTATCAACATTCTCAAAGCAAATAAGGCATCTGTGGTGCTCTTCCTCGGCATGAAACCATACTGTTGCTCACAGATGGTCACCTCTTCTCTCAGCCTGGCTTCCACTACTCTTTCCCATAACTTCATGGTGTGACTGATCAACTTAATACCCCTGTAGTTACTGCAGGTCTGCACATCTCCTTTATGCTTAAAGATTGGTACCAGCACACTTCTTCTCCATTCCTCAGGCATCTTCTCACCTTCCAAAATCCTGTTAAACAATCTGGTCAAAAACTCCACTGCCATCTCTCCTAAACATCTCCACGCTTCTACCGGTATGTCATCTGGTCCAACCGACTTTCCACTCTTCATCCTCTTAATCGCTGCTCTCACTTCCTCCTTACTAATCCTATCTACATCCTGCTTCACCAACTCCACATCATCCAACCTTCTCTCTCTCTGATTTTCCTCATTCATCAGCTGCTCAAATACTCCCTCCACCTTCTCAACACACTCTCCTCACTAGTCAACACATTTCCCTCTCCATCCTTTACTGCTCTAACTTGCAGTACATCCTTTCCAGCTCGGTCCCTCTGCCTGGCCAATCGGTACAAATCCTTTTCTCCTTCCTTAGTGTCCAACCTCTCATACAGCTCCTCATATGCCTTTTCCTTGGCATTCGCCACATCCCTCTTAACCTGCTGCCGCATCTCCTTGTACTCCTGCCTACTTTTCTCATCACTCTGTCTATCCCACTTCTGTTTTGCCAACCTCTTTCTCCTTATGCTCTCCTGCACTTCCTCATTCCACCACCACGTCTCCTTGTCTTCCTTTCTATTTCCAGATGTCACACCAAGTACTTTTCTAGCTGCCTCCCTCATCACACCTGCAGTATTTGCCCAATCATCCAACACCTCCTTAACACCACTGAGCCTCTCTCTGACCTCTTCCCTGAACCTCACACTGCACTCTTCCTCCTTCAGTTTCCACCATCTTATTCTTCTTTCAGTCCTCACTCTCCTCCTCTTCTTCTTCGCCTCCAAAACCATCCTACAGACCACCATCCTATGCTGTCTAGCTACACTGTCCCCTGCCAACACCTTACAGTCGCCAATCTCCTTCAGGTTGCATCTCCTGCATAGCACATAGTCCACCTGTGTGCACCTTTCTCCACTCTTATAAGTCACCTTATGATCCTCCTTCTTCTTAAAATAAGTGTTCACCACTGCCATTTCCATCCTTTTAGCAAAATCTACCACCATCTGCCCTTCCACATTCCTCTCCTTAAAACCATACCTACCCATCACCTCCTCGTCACCTCTGTTCCTTCACCTACATGCCCATTAAAGTCCGCCCCAATCACCAACCGTTCTTTCCTAGGTACACCATCTACCACTTCATCTAATTCACTCCAGAATCTTTCCTTCTCCTCCATCTCACAGCCAACTTGTGGAGCATAGGCACTGATGACATTTAGCATCATCCCTTCAACTTCCACCTTCACGATCATCACCCTATCAGAAACTCTCTTCACCTCCACTACACTCTTACTGTACTCTTCCTTCAGAATCACCCCTACACCATTTCTCTTTCCATCCACACCATGATAAAACAGTTTAAATCCACCTCCAATGTTCCTGGCCTTACTCCCTTTCCACTTGGTCTCCTGAACACACAGCATATCTACCTTTCTCCTCTCCATCATATCAGCTACTTCTCTCCCTTTACCCGTCATAGTACCAACATTTAAAGTACCAACCCTAACCTCCACTCTCCTACACTGCTCCTTTCCCTGCCGTCTCTGTAGACGTCTTCCTCCTCTCCTTTTCCTCCTTCGGCCAACAGTAGCCCAATTTCCACCGGTACCCTGTCGGCTAACGATACCTGTGGCGGTCGTTGTTAACCCGGGCCTCGACCGATCCGGTATGAAATTCTCATTTGTGATCCGCATATTTGATTTGGCACATGTTTTACGCTGGATGCCCTTCCTAACGCAACCCTCCCCATTTACCCGGGCTTGGGACCGGCACTAAGAATGCACTGGCTTGTGCCTCCCTAATGGCTGGGTTGGTTTTGTTATTTAAATGATTAATTAAATATAATTGAATATGTAAATATAATATATGTAAATTTAATATACGTATGTTGTAAATGAACAAACTATCAAAATGTTGTTAAATTAAAGAAATTCTTTTACAGCCTTTTTTTGCTCATATTTACCAGTAATTAGTGGAGAGCAATTTATATACACAACACTAAACTATTGGGACACTTGAGTTTTCCAGTTATATGGGATTCTTCCCCCAACTATAACTGTCTTTGGATGTAGTAACATCAAATTTTCCCTTCATTTGAACCAGCCAAAACCTGTTCCAGCATGACAATACCCCTGTGCATTAGGCCATCACCATGAACATGTGCTTTCCATGGGGAGGAGTAGAAGGTCCTTAGTGGCCTGAGTTTAGACATTAACTCTACTGAACACCTGTTTGATGAACTGGAACGCTGACTGTACCCCAGGCACTTACAAATCTTCAGGTGTTTACAAACCTTTTTCCAGATTTTCATGTGAGAAGTACTGTATATGAGTGAGAAGGTGGTCCAGAGGATAATGCTGCAGCCTCTCATGTTCTGCAGCCTCTCATGTTCATGTCCAAGTCTACTCAGGTTTACTCTGGGATCTAGGGTTTTCTCCCAAAAACATGTGAATAGGAGTTTTGGAAATGAAAAATATTTATGAAGTCTAAAAGAGTGGGAATATGTTAATGTCTATGTGAAACAGGATTTAAAATAAAAGCACTTACTGAGGATGAATGTATGGATGGAATTTGATGTTTTTTTTCCATACGGAGTACAAAGTTCAATACCAATCAAATAAATCCTTTGTGTGAATGTGTGTGGTTTACGATAAAGCCTTTGTTATTATCGAATAGAATAAGCCTAACAAAAGCAATTGAAAGAGGGTAATTAGTGGATTACAAACAAAAAGGCTGACAGCATACAGAGGAGGAATAAAAAACGCGAGATAAGAGAGTAAGCGACATAAGAGAGGCCTCACGACTGTGGTGAGGAATTTAATTTAATCCAAATTAATCCAGACATCCGCTAATATCTGAAGAAAGCAGAGCTCTGCTTTACCCTGCCAAACCACAAAACCACCAACATGAGAGTGTGTGTGTGTGTGTGTGTGTGTGTGTGTGTGTGTGTGTGTGTGTGTGTGTGTGTTTGTGTGTGTTTGTGAGAGTCTGTGTGTGTGTCTTTACCATGATCATGTGCATGTTGTTCAGAAGAACAATGACATTTAGATACCACACAATTCCTTTGCCAACATGTTTCATGAAAAAAATATATGTACTAGAAGTCCTGAAATTCACAACGCAAGTTCCCGAATTTTCCCATCTATCACCAGCTGTGAAGGTGTGGACTGCTCCAGATAAGATACGACCTGAGTGAATACAACACGCTTGGAGAATGGAAATATTTCCCAACCAAGGTGTCCTTTCCCAGCCAAAAGGAAGTGGCCCCTTTTGAAACAGGAAGAGGAAATAAAGAGTGTTTGTGAAAGGACGTAGAAAGGATTGTGACTTCTTTCAAAGAGCTTTTGTGTATTTTTTTTCTCTCTCTCTCTCTCTCTCTCTCTCTCTCTCTCTCTCTCTCTCTCTCTCTCTCTCTCTCTCTCTCTTTCTCTTTCAGATTTTTTTTCACCCCCAGCTAAAAGAGAATATAATTGAAGAAGAGAAGAATATTTTGTATTTGTAATGTGTTTTATATAATTAGATATATGTTAGGGCTGTCAAAATGAAAATTAAGAAACACATTAACGCAAAATAATTTTAACGGCAATTATTTTCTTAACGCGCGATCAAGGCAGCGCACATTTCTGTTTGACCATTTTTATTAAAAATATAAATAAATATAAAAGAGGTGAAATTAAAACCTTAAACGCAACACACATTTATTCACAACATACTTTAAAAATGTTAAGCTTCACCAAAAAATAATGGTAATCATTTTTATCACATTTGTTTTACCCATGTGGCAATCCCAAGTCTCAAATCAACACCAAAATCCGCCATGATGAACACATCCGGCAATTAAAACCGTCCGTGTGGAAACATAGCAAAATTTTCTGTTTGGTGTCCTGATGATTTACATAATTTAAAACACCCTAATTACATTAAAACTTTTATTTTGTCTTCATGCTCTATGTTGAGTTTGGTTTCACTAATAATAAACATGCATTTGCATGAAGCAAATATAAACATAAAACTCATGACAATCATGCGATTATTAACAATTTAATATTTTCATCTATTGACAGCCCATATAGACTGGATGGATGGATGGATGGATGGATGGATGGATGGATGGATGGATAGTGTCAGGGGACAGCCTGCCACGCCATTCCCCAGCTCCACACACACACACACACACACACACACACACACACACACACACACACACACACACACACACGTAGTCTGTCCCCATCATACTAAGTATCGGCACCTGCGGCTCGTTATCTGCCGCCCTACATAAACCCCTCTCATGCTCTCACTCACCGTCAGTTCTACTACTACACGTATAGGAACATTGTGACCCAGCTACACACCATCCACCTTCCCGTGGATGCCCACCACGATCTCTAATCCTTCAGAGACCGCTCGGTTCTTCCTCTCCGAAGAACCGTTTCGTTCAGTTATTCGCATTTCTGTTGTTTTCTTTTCTGTTGCATGTTACCTCAGTAAAAACCCTTTTTTGCTACCCTGGTGTTTTTGCTTCAGTCACTTCGCAACCGTGACAGATAGATAGATAGATAGATAGATAGATAGATAGATAGAGAGATAGATAGATAGATAGATAGATAGATAGATAGATAGAGAGAGAGAGAGAGAGAGAGAGATAGATAGATAGATAGATAGATAGATAGATAGATAGATAGATAGATAGATAGATAGATAGATAGATAGATAGATAGATAGACTTTTTAATTATAAGTGGATAAATGATTGACACTTGGTGGTATCTACTTACATCTACAACATACAGTTCAACATCAGTTGACCAACAAGCAGAACATTTAGAAAGGAATAAATGATGGAAGAAACCCCAGACTCAAACTCACCTCAACACCTGTGTCCTTATTTGTGCGATTTCTTTTTTTAAGTAGTTAAATATAAGGTTTTGGGATCATCATATTTTAAATAGATATCAACCAGTGTTTGACTCAATAATATCATTCAATTAATAGACTGCATCTCTTCTTCAACTCAAGTACATGGTTTGTGTACTACCAGTTTCTGGTAACATACTGTCAAGTAATAAATGTGGAGGCAAAGTTAATAAAAGCTAGGTCAATCAATGAGATGACAAGAATGCAGTTGGCAGTAGTATTAACATTAAAGTCCACATGTTGATCCACACAGACGATAGTAAGAGGTAAACTATGTTAAGGACTGATGTGCTGCAAAATAAGGCTAGATCTTTTAGTGGAACCTTGTGGATGTGGCCAAGTCATGGACTGGTGTAGGTGAGGTGATTTCTATCTATCTATCTATCTATCTATCTATCTATCTATCTATCTATCTATCTATCTATCTATCTATCTATCTATCTATCTATCTGTCTGTCTGTCTGTCTGTCTGTCTGTCTGTCTGTCTGTCTGTCCGTCCGTCCGTCCGTCCGTCCATCCATCCATCCATCCATCCATCTAAAAAAAGCTACCAATGTACACACTGGAAAATCAAATTGAAGGTAATAATAAATCAGTAAATGTGTAAATTAATGTAACTTGATACTTTAATCAATTGATCACATTTTTATGCATGCCAAATGAATTCATGAAGAGAGATGATATGAGAGAAAAAAAATGATTTTTGCACCATTTTAACACAGTTTTTCTCAGTTGCTCTGAAACGTTTCTCAGATCAGAAATGAAATTCTCAAAACTACTTGTTCATCTAAAATTTCTATTAAACTTTTATTTTGTAAATGTGTTGAATTGATGAATTGTGCAGATGAAAGTTGAATGTCACTAATGAAGGCGAGTAAAAGGCATCAGATCAACCAATAATCAACTCGTTCTCTAAAACAGGTCAAAGGTGAATCGTGTGAACCTTTAATTGGAAAGTGAATACAGACAGAGCAAAGAATGATAAATTCTGAAAATGGATAAACAACTAAGAAATTAACAAACACTAGTACAGCACAGTAAAAGTGTGAATCCTGTTCAGTCTCTTGCAATCAATATAAATCAAATATGTAATTGAATAAATGAATTTGTGCTGCTGAAATTCATCGCTGCCAAACAGAAGGAAGTCAAATTTTGTGCATTTTCAGTCACTGTGATCCAAACCATAGTTTATATCAAGAAATCCTGAAACTGTGCAGCATCACACTGACAACACGACTAAACATTCTGATGATCTTGTTTAACAATGACGACTTTTCTTTCTGATGGGAATGAGATGTTCATTAACACAAATACTTACTTTTGAGAGCTGAACTAATGATTTAAAAAAAAAAAAATACAGGCTTTGGCAAGAAATCCAATGTTTTGTGCTGTTTGTACACATTGTTTTGAGAAATCCACTGGTTTGCACATTTTAAGGATGATTCGAGAAATGTTCCAAAGCAGCTGAGAAAAACTGTAATAACAGATACATTATCATGCTGGTAGAATCCAATCATCCAGTTAAAGGACACATAGCTTCAGACAGGCTTGTTACACACACACACACACACACACACACACACACACACACACACACACACACACACACACGCACACACACAGACTCATTCTTTATCTTTTCTTCATTCCATACAGGAATCCTTTGAATTCCTTTCACTGACTTTCTCCTTCTTCCGTCTTGATCTGTCCTTCATTTGTCCCTGTCACATTTATTCTTCACAGGCAATCCCATCTATATCGATTTAAGCTGCAGAGATAAATTATAAGATTGATGCAGGACAGGAAGAACGAATGCTTTAAATCAATATGCAGAAATAAAGAAAGGACAATTTCCTCACTCTTCTTCCTCTCAAAAGGTTCGTAAACAGTTACAGTTTTGTCCCATGTACATGTACACATTCCATATTGTCCCTTTTAATTTATTATATCACTCAATATTGCAAACAAACACAATTTCTTTTTTCATTTAGTAAAAAAATACCAAAACCAAATATCTAATATCAATTTATGGCTTATACATTTTCAAAGATTGTCAGAAGACTTATTTGAAAGTCTCCAACAGACACATATCCACATGTGTAAATGGGTCACGGACTAAGAATACCACTAAATTAGTGCTCATTTTAGTGCTTCGGTTAAGAGGCAGAACTTGAGTCTTTGTTTGAAGATAGACAGTGACTCAGAGTGAGATAACGCTCATCAATGGGAAATATTTCATGTTGTAGAACATCTGCAAGACAATGTATATCCTGTTATAACTTCCTGTTATCTCCAACACTCTTGTCCTCATGTGTATATATGTGTACTGTGTATATATATATATATATATGTATATAAATGTGTGTGTGTGCATGCATCTGTGCCTGCGTATGTGTGTGAATGTGATCGCTTGTCTTTGTGACTGTTCCATCCCCTGCAGCAGCTGTTCCAGTGGATAAACCTCAAACTCCGGCAGTTGTCACGATGCTGCTTTGGTGATTGTACGTCAGACATCTCTGCAGGCTACAGGGAGCCGACAAGCTGATGTGCAGGAACACACACACACACACACACACACACACACACACACACACACACACACACACACACACACACACACACACACACACACACACAAAACAGAAAAGAATGTAATGGTAGGAAGGGATTGTCAAAATGTAAAGAATATCCCAGAAGGCATTAAGGGAGTGATGAAAAAAAGTAACAGTACATCATAGTAAATCACATAACAAACCTCATATGCAAACACGTATTGTATATATCCCTGAACTAGTATCCCATGCTGTGTGCCCCTGCTGTGACCCAGTATACCTTATGATTAATAGATTTATTTGAAAGGTGCTCAGTGTGTAATTGCTGAAATGTAGACCATGGGAACTTCAAACCTGGGGAAAAACACCAATCGACTTCAGAAATCACATTGAATCTTTCAGCTAAAAATGTTAAAACACCAATTCATTGTTTTTACTTGATGAGAGCAGGGACACGGGGTATATCAGTAGGAGAATGCTGAGGATGGAGCCACCAGGCAGGTGAAAAAGAGAAAGGTCAAGGCGGAGGTTTATAAATGTGGTGAGGAAAGACTTGCAGGTTGTTGGGTTGAAAGAGACAGATGTAGAGGACAGAGTGATAATGTTTATATCTTCATACAGTCCTCTAAAAATATTAATAACCACTTTTGACCTAATAAAAAAAAATCTAATTGTCAAATATAAGCTTGTGTTCCATTGATTTAATCATCTTTTGCAGCTCCATGGTATCATTGTTACACCTAGTGGTAGAAATTGAGACATGCACTAATGCTACTGAGGCCCATTGGGACAGACATCATGCTGCCCCGTGTTCTAGTGAGGAGCAGCAGCATTGTTAGGATTGACTCGATTAAAAAAATACTCGATTGCAGTTTTTATATCAAATCATCACAATATAAATCTTTAAAAAACAATTCAGCAAAACTGTAAGTGCAGACAGCTTGTCTGTGAACAAAGCTATTTCTATTGTAAGATATATTGCGAGGATTAAGAGATGGAAAGGAGAAATATGGGGTGGATCATTTCAACATAAATACATGTGAATACTCGTTTCCTGCATAAAAACCTTGAGGAAAAAAAAGATGAAAAATGTCTCCATTTTCCGGCGCTCATTTTTTTAGGGGCTGGTTTGCGGTCTTTGTGTGTGGTTTTGGAGATGAGACAACATGAGGAAGAGAACATTATTATCATTTCTCTTTTTACAACTATGTACTCTCAACCCAAGCAGTGCTAAATGTGTTTAAAAGGAAGTTCTTATTCAAGTGATGATGATCCCCGAAACGAAAGGGAGTTTTGGGAAGCCCTCATTTTTTGAGTCCATGCAGGACCATCAACATCAGTAGGAGGTGAGTCACAAGTGCAGCTGTCTCACACCCTCACACCCACAACGCATACATTTCTAAGGCATTTTTTTAAAAGCAATTTATTTATTTTTTTATCACGATGATAAGCAATCTCAATACAGCCACACACACACACACACACACACACACACACACACACACACACACACACACACACACACACACACACACACACACACATCATGAAAGATCACAGGATGTGAAAGTAGAGTGAAAGATGAGAAGGTTAGCCCACCCCTAAGAACAAAAGAGGTAAAAAGAAGGAAGGAGAAAGACCTAAAAAGGGCAGATTTAAAACACATCTTCAATCAAAGCACAGATCCCTAGTGTTTTCTTACACATGCACCATCTATATGTGTGTGTATGTGTGTGTGTGTGTGTGTGTGTGTGTGTGTGTGTGTGTGTGTGTGTGTGTGTGTGTGTGTGTGTGTGTGTGTGTGTGGGCTTGATGCGTTTGGCACCAATTCCTTCAGCTGCACAGTGATACACTGGAATGCTTTGGATAACATTTTAGAAAAGTCAAATTTGTACTACTCAGCTTTTTCCTCACACAAATGCAGATTCTGGGTGGAATCAATAAGAACTATTCAACATATATAGTAAAAAAAGAAACAAAAATCCTGGAGTTTGTGTTTTGTAAAGTTAAAGGGGGGAAATGAACTCATTCTGAACTACAAACCACTGTAACGATGCCACACTTACTATAGTACGTTATTTTAACAAGCAGAGGTATAAAGAGAACCTGAAAATCATACTTGAGTAAAAGTATATAAGACTTTAAATCTAAAAAAACCTCCATTACAGGTTTAAAGTCACCATTTCCAATATGACTTGAGTAAAAGTCTTCGAGTGTCTGATTTGAGCAGTACTTGAGTATTTGACTCGTATTGAACGTAGGCTTGAAGATGCGCTCGTCCTCAACACCAAGACACCTGTTAGTAAAAAGGAATAAAAACAGGTGATTTGTGAGGTTTTATTTCCCAAAATACAAATCAAATTGTACACTTCAACACTGCATTAACCATCAACGCAACAACCTTCAACAAAAAATAGTAGTCAAGTAGAAGAACCATTAGAATTCAATAGAAAAGTACATGTATTGAAGCATAAATGTAGTTGAGTAGAGTAAAAGTTGCTTATATCTTTGATACTCAGTAAAAGTAGAAAGTAGCCCAAAAAATCACTTTAGTTCTAGTAACAGACTTTATAACCCATTATAACTATTGGATGCCTCAATCCGATTGGTCACATGGTATCAACTACTTTTCTATGTCTTTTTTTTTTTTTTTTTTTTTTTTTTGCAAAATCTACAATCACTGATATAATACGTTTTCAGTATGGAGATGTTTAATCTCTAAACACGACCTAATAGACACTTGAAGTGTAACCTTGAATGGGTGAAAGTTCGAACGTCTATCACAAAGTAAAGCAGGAAACCAATGTAAGTGTGTATAATTTATTTATAAAGTGCAAACTCTAAACACAGACAATTAAAAACAGCACTACAAAAAACTACTAAATAAACATGAACTCGATTGTGGGTGAGACAAACAGTGCAGAGGGACATGTGAGACAAAAAGTGCAGAGACGGATGTGTTTGAATACAAGGGCTGATTACCAGTGAACATATGACATTTATGGTATTTGGCAGAAGCTCTTATCCAGAGCGACCAAGGATGATCTCATTTCTATACAACCGAGCAGTTGGGGGTTAAGAACCTTACTCAAGGCCCCAGCAGGGGCAGTTCGGTTGTGCTGGGATTTGAACTCATGACCCTCTGATCTAAAATCCAACACCTTGACATACTTGATAAGATGCAATGGCTTGTGGGAAATATTCCTTAATCATTCTCTTCTTCTATAATCTTCTTCTCTTTCCAACCAACCACCTGCATGTCTTCCCTCAGCACATCCAAAACCTCCTCCTGGTTGTCCTGATTAACATCATTCTTTAATTAATTTTTTATTTGCAATCATTGACAAGGTAAAGCAATGTTGTTCTTTAAGAAGAACAAAAATGCTGTTATAGAAAAATACACTGAAAACAGTGACTGGGGTTCATGTCAGGCGGCAACGTGACCACACGTGTACAAAAAGAAAATAATTGCATAAATAATCATTTTAATAATAAAGTATTCTTTAAAGCACATTTGTATTTACAGAAATACAAAATATAAATCAATAAGAAAAAATATAAATGTAAATTAATATAAACAATTATTTCTGAAATATGCAAATGGACTGATCTCTATATGATTTTCTATTTAAAATGATAAAGAGATGAAACCTAGTGTTGGTGTGACAAGATAATCAAAGATTTTTTTAGAGAGCTGGACTGTGATTGTGTGTGTTATATATATATATATATATATATATATATATATATATATATATATATATATATATATATATATATATATATATATATATATATATATATATATATATATTAAATAGTTTCTAATGGAAAGTAAAATTGTCCTCAACAGTGCCCTCTGCTGTTTAAAGCTGTGTAATACAGTACTTTTAGAATGCCCAGAGACTATAATTCATCAGTCATTGGTCAGTAGAATTAAAAAATGTAGATTAAACAGATTGAAGGCTAAAAATGTTTTTACGTCACATGTACTTAACAGTTAAATTCTTTCTTTGCGTATCCCAGCCAAGGTCAGAGAACAGGATCAACTACGCTACAGTGCCCCTGGAACATGAAGTATTAAGGGCCTTGCTCAAGGACCCAAAACGGGCAGCTTGGCAAAACTGTCCAGAGCCTTAACCACTTCTACCTCGTTATGAACAAATCATACCATACAATGATTTATGTACAAATGATACCATACAATGTTTTGTGGAGACAAAATGAGCAGGAACATTATTTACCTCAAACATATCATTAAATTATTAATTAAAAAAAGATACATTATTGAAATTGTGATTTCGCTTGCTAGCATGTAGCTAAGTCAGTTG
>JBCEWE010000127.1:1272799-1292799 GCA_039877035.1 Silurus lanzhouensis | reverse complement strand
GATGATTGTGTGAGATGATGATTGGTGTGTGATGATGATTGGTGTGAGATGATGATTGGTGTGAGATGATGATTGTGTGAGATGATGATTGGTGTGTGATGATGATTGGTGTGAGATGATGATTGGTGTGTGATGATGATTGGTGTGAGATGATGATTGGTGTGTGATGATGATTGGTGTGAGATGATGATTGGTGTGGGATGATGATTGGTGTGAGATGATGATTGGTGTGAAATGATGATTGGTATGAGATGATGATTGGTGTGAGATGATGATTGGTGTGGGATGATGATTGGTGTGAGAAGATGATTTGTGTGAGATGATGATTGGTATGAGATGATGATTGGTGTGAGATGATGATTGGTGTGAGATGATGATTGGTGTGAGAAGATGATTTGTGTGAGATGATGATTGGTGTGTGATGATGATTGGTGTGAAATGATGATTGGTGTGTGATGATGATTGGTGTGGGATGATGATTGGTGTGAGATGATGATTGGTGTGGGATAATGATTGGTGTGAGATGATGATTGGTGTGAGATGATGATTGATGGAGTGATTCGTGGCATGTGATCTAGAAATGTAATTGCAGTGGTTGCTGGGTAATGTAGCTTATAGTCTATAATCCTGAAAGATATGAAAAACATGGTTCCACCACATTCTCTTAATCATGTTACATTTGGAAAATTCCACAATTAACATGTAATATCTTAATCTCAAAGTTTTTTATTTCATTAATTTTCAAAATTATTTTATTATTATTTTAACTGCTTAATTATATTAAATTATTAATATAAAAAAATTATGTTTCCAAAAAAATGTCCCAAATTACATCTTGGAGTAATTTAATAGTCATTAAAAGGCTACGCGTCAAACTTTTTTTTATCCGTTTATGATTACATTTAAAGTTGTGGAACGTCCATGAAACGGATTCCCATTTATCACTTGTGTTACAGCAGCTGTCTCCAGCTCTTCCCTCCACATGTGTACGCTGTTTCTAGAGAAATGATGCATTAAAACTTCCAAACATCCGGTTTTCAAAATCAAGCACCTCCTGGCCAATCATAATCGAGTATCCAACACATTGTGGAGAAAAACTGTGGTAGAAAAAAGGACAAAAGAGAAAAAGAAAAGACTTGTGACTAAAGGGAACTTTAATGTTTTGTTGTATTCATTCCAATCAGCAGTACTTTCATATATAAGAAAAGTGAAACAGACCTTTGGGTTTTAATCCGGATATTTAGCATCGGGCCGTGTTTACAAATAAACTAAAGGTAGTGGGTGCAGTTGATTGACATATCTTGTGTTTTAGAGTGTGTGAAATGTGTGTTTGTGTGTGCGGTGCTGCGACACAGTGTTAGATGAACAACCAGAAGGCATAGCATAGGACTGAGGTTAGGAATTTCAACCGAATTCTTTCTACTCATTTACATTTATGACATTTGGCAGATGCACGTATTTAAAGCGAATTATAATCATCTCATTAATACAACTGAGCAGTTGAGCATTAAGGGCCTTGCTCAAGGGCCCAGCACTGGCAGCTTGGTGGTGTTGGGATTTGAACTCACGACCTTCTGATCAGAAGTCCAACATATTTACCTCCTTGCTCCGTTTTACTCCTGAAAAATGTACGTCTTGCTTTTAATTATAACCCGTAGAGAAAAAAAGAGCGAACACAGAGTTACAGCGTTTATTAAATAAAGACAGATTATCGTTATCCATGTCTTCACTTGTGCAGTTTGGTTTTGTCTACAAAAGCAGTCACATTTGTGCCATCATGTCTTAACGCTAAAATTCAATAAAAGTGTACCTTCAGTTAGGAATATACATCTATCCTTTACCAGTTTATAGCTCTAATAGAATGATTTCTTATATAGATCTAATAATAAAAAGAGCTCACGTAGGACCTCTCGAGCATTCCTCAAAATTCATTTTACACACATGATGCAACTCCTTTTAAAATAGCAACAACATCAACAACAACGAGAAAAAAAAATAAAAAACATTCACGATATGACCGTTTCGAAAGAAGAGATGAAAAAGCATAAATAGAGTATGTTGAGTCGTCTCTCCGTTGGCGTAGGGTCTTAATTAATCATCATAATCTATAAGTGATGAAATATAATTTATATCTGATACATACATTCATTCACAACACAGTGCTTCCTGGTTGGTTGGTGATAGAAAGTAGCTCACAAGAACAATGTTTAAAAGGAAAAATAGAGAACACCATTTACAGTATTTACTTCCTGTGTGTGTATATGCACGTGGGAACACACTCACATACACACACACACACACACACAGGCAGCTGACGATGAACATATTATTGCAAACAACACCTATAAGCTAAATGCCCATCAATATGTGCAGAAAAGAAACCATCAATACATGAATTGCAGAGAACAACATTAGGACCTTTGGTACCTTTAGGAACTAAACACCAGTTTTCATCTTCCTGCTTTATTGATTCACATCCTTCTACAGAAGAACCAAAGTTCAGTCCACATGTAGCGCCCCAAACAAAAAAAAATAGCTACTATAATGTAAATGATGTAAATCACACATACAACATCGAGTAAATATGTTACACCCAATCGGCGACTGATTCGGAATCACAATTTAGAAGTTCAGGGTCTCTGACATCATCTTCCACCAATCCATAAGCTCCTCTTTCTCTTCCTCCTTCCGTTCCTCCAAGGACTCCAACTCGAAATCGAGCTGCGACACAGAAACACATGCATACACACACTCAGAACTACAATTCGCTTAGAACAACACATCCTTATAATGTAATGTATGTTTGATCTCTTTATAGTTACGTCCTGCTGGAACTTTATATATTAAAGCAGCAATAAACAACCTTTCCCACAATCATCATTACTTAGACAAATCGCTGAAACTACTGAAATTGGATGAACTGTCCAATGCGTTATTAAAAACTGGAAGGGCAGCAGGGAATTATCATCTTCTAGGAAGAAATGTGGTTGGAAAAAAATCTTGAATGATCCTGATCGGCGATCGCGTTTGGTGAAATCAAATCGTAAAACAACAACAGTAAAACTCACGATTATGTTTGTTTAGTAGTGAAAATAAAAGCATTTCCACATGCACAATGCGAAGGGATCTTATGGGATTGGGAATAAACAGCTGTGTAGCCTTAAGAAAACCACTTATCAGTGAGGCTAATCGGAAAAAAGAGCTTTAATTTGCTAGGGAGCATAAAGATTGGACACTGGAGCAATTAAAGAAGGTCATGTGGTCTGATGAGTCCAGATTTACCCTGCTTCAGAGTGATGAGCGCATCAGAGTAAGAAGAGAGGCGGGTGAACTGATGCACACATCATGCCTAGTGACTACAAGCCAGTGATATGATCTGGGTGCCTTGGCCAGGATTCATCAGGCTCAAATTGGGAAAGAGCGGTTCAGGGAGCACGAGACATCATTTTCACACCGCCACAGAGTCCAGACCTTAACCCCATTGAAAATCTTTGGGATGTGCTAGAGAAGACTTTCTGTAGCGTGTAGCGACTCTCACACGTGCTATTATTTTATTGCACATTGCATTCACTGATGTGTTTGATAAATGTGTAATACACTGTATGTGACCAAAATATACACACACGTGTATTGAACTGGAAGGCAGACCTCATAACCGTTTCAGTAGAACCAGGTTCCGTACTCTATGACGTGTGTTTATGCGAATATGTGTGTGTGTGTGTGTGTGTGTGTGTGTGTGTGTTTACCCGAACAGCAGGGCTGTGTGGAACAGCCACTTTCTTGGTCACAGTAAGATATCCAGTAGCTGAAGCTGACACTTTGTAGTTACCAGGAGCTAGTAAGCGCCAATAATCACCGTCCTTAGCTACAAAAATATAGAGGAGTGAATAAGATTGTAAAAAGTGTCAATTACAATAATATGTATCAATTATAAAAGCAATAACAGCACTAATGGCATCAGGTGTGTTATAAATTTATTTATATATTATTTTTTGGAGCCAATAAATTAAACATCTCGAGAAATATATGCGTACTTCCTGTACTAACTTCATACTTAATACACAAACTATAGTTCATTATTTGGAAGAATAAGTAAATAAATGTCATTATGAATCATTCCAATAGGCAGTAATGTGTAATATTGTGAATCATCTTCATGTGTCACTCTATAATGATTTCATTCAAGATACTGAGATATTGAGAAATATTACATATGGCCATAATATTTTAATTTGCAGACCATAAAAAAATATATAAAATTACTACAATTGTACACTGTATTTTTTTTTATAAATCTGGATTATATTAGTGTCATATTTTTTCTCATCTCAGAAATTATCTAGTACCTCTCTGACGGTTTTACTATGCACTATGCCATGTTGCCACTAGATGTAAGTATTGGCATCATGTTCATACGTTGCCATTTTAGTCGCTGCTTCGATATTTTCAGTCATTAATGAATTTGTTCATTTATTCGTGTTGTTTACCTGAGGTAATGTCATGGTCAATGCCCTCCACAGAAATAGAGGCGTTGGAGATGGGATTTCCCTGAAGATCATGCACAAAACCCTTCACTCCACGATGGACCTTGGGAAGAACAAGAAAAAAATAGAACAGCTGTAAAATATAGAGGATTATTTAAAAGTACAGTCAGCGATTCTAGTACACATGAGCTGATGCTTGCTTTTAACAGCTTCCTTCCTTAATGGCTATAGCAAGAGGGCGAGTTTTCTGAAACAGATGAATGCAGAAGCACCTCCTCGTCCTGCTCTATGTCATTTGGTTTTTCACATGTTTATAGGCCCGTGGTGTTGCAGCGCCTCGTCTGAGCATATGTTTTATATGAAGCAGTTAGAACTTTACCTGGTTAGAGCATTAATATCTTTGAAGACAGGGACAGATATGTGAATCAGCACATTCAAACACAAGCACACACCTGCGAGATGTAGTTGACGAGGGAGTTGCGGTTCTGGTCCCAGTACATTTTGAGCATGTTCTCCAACGGAAACTTGTCACAGCTCAACTCCAGTGTGATCTCAAAACAGTTGCTGCTTAGGTAGTTAAAGTCCTGCATGCCTGGAGGAAAGAGGAAAAGAAAGGTCATGGGATGTTTTGTGGAAATCACACAATTGCACAATAAAACTAACCACGGAGTGGGTGGGATTGGTCTCAGTGTCTGATGGAGTTGATGGGATTGGTCTCAGTGTCTGATGGAGTGGATGGGATTGGTCTCAGTGTCTGATGGAGTGGGTGGGATTGGTCTCAGTGTCTGATGGAGTGGGTGGGATTGGTCTTAGTGTATGATGGAGTGGGTGGGATTGGTCTCAGTGTCTGATGGAGTGGCTGGGATTGGTCTTAGTGTATGATGGATTGTGTGGAATTGGTGTCAGTGTATGATGGAGTGGGTGGAATTGGTCTCAGTATCTGAAGGAGTGGGTGGGATTGGTCTCAGTGTCTGATGGAGTGGGTGGGATTGTCTGTTGGAGTGGGTGGGATTGGTCTCAGTGTATGATGAAATGGGTGGGATTGTTCTCAGTGTCTGTTGGAGTGGGTGGGATTGGTCTCAGTGTATGATGGAATGGGTGGGATTTGTCTCAGTGTCTGAAGGATTGGGTGGGATTGGTTTTAGTGTATGATGGAATGGGTGGGATTTGTCTCAGTGTCTGATGGAGTGGGTGGGATTGGTCTTAGTGTATGATGGAATAGGTGGGATTGGTCTCAGTGTCTGATGGAGTGGGTGGGATTGGTCTCAGTGTCACCCATAATGATGTGTAGTTGTCTACCTCCAGGCACACTGTACCAGGCCCCTCCATTGGTGATGCCCTCTTTGAAACTGGAGTCGTCATCATTTTTGCGGCAGGGTGCTCGATTAGGGTCCGACATCACCGGGTTAAAGCTGGAGTATGCCTTCGCCAAGCTCTTAAACACTACGTCGTCTGGGCTGGCACTGTACTCGTGAGTTGACCCTGAGAAGCAAAAAGAGATGGAGAGATAGATAAGTGATAAAGAGAAATAATCTGTGCTCAAACATCTCCATCCACCAAACATCCACCTGCTGCTTCATCTGCTACTTATTTCAGTCCCCCCTCCAAAAATAGTTATTAGTTAAAGTAGGTCTTTCCGTTCTGCCGCTCGCGTTTAACAACTGTGTTTATTTTTTTACTGAGGCTCATAAACATGACTGTTAAACAGGTGCTGCTTTGTGGAGCTTGGAAAGGAAACACTTTGGAAGGCCACGTGTGTTGATGCTGCTAAATCTTGTAGGGAAAGAGTCTGAAAGAGTGTTAGAGACTCTAAAGAAAAATGTAGCCACAATATCTGCATGCTAAGCTAGTTATGCTAGCTACGCTCTCAGATATTTGTGATATATTTGTGAAATATTAATAACCATGAACTTCTCTAAAACAATTATACATACTTTTACAGTATATATACATACTAGAATTTAGTTATACATATAACTAAATTCTCTCGGTATATGTTTTTGGCTAACATAGTGATAGCGTACTTGTTTTATGACATATTTGGGCTAATATTAGGTACTTCGGGTGATTTGTATGTCTTTTAATAGAGAGTTGAGGTAAAGAGATATTCTTAAACCTTTTATGAGCATTTTAAACACTGATTTCTAAAAAGCACTCATGTACACTGTTTAAATATTAACATTATTTTAAGATTCCTACTGAGGAATCTAACTTGGTCTGACATGCCTAGGAGGACCATCCTTATTAGCTGCTTTTTCAGCTTCTAGCTAAATGATTTGCTATTTTTTTTTTCCCTGTGACTGTTTCTTATAGTAGGATAAACATTAATGGCAATAATATAGACATTTCTCTTCTACCTACCAGCCTTTACTACATATGATCTCAAGTTAGACTAGACCAGAGTGTGTTTTTGTGTTTTGGCAGCTGCTCAGACTAAACTGGATTTTTTTGTGGGGGTTGTAAAGAACTTAAGCATTTTAGGCCTCTATACAAACAACCTTCATGGTGGAAGCTTTGAGCTCGGGGTCAAAATGTGTGTGCGTAGATGAGAGTTCTCTCTCATACCACTTCGAGTTTCATCATATGGGTAATTGGCCACCACGTCTCCTCCATGGAGGTTGGCTGACAGCACAAATGGGATGTCCATAATCCAGTGAATTACAGCCTTCGTCTCAGGAGCAAGCTGCAAAACACACAAAGACATGGAGGTTTTTTTTTGCAGTATGACAGCACAAGATTGTAAGTCCCCCCACCACCCATTCTGCCCATCTGCTAATTCCCAACCACCACTCAGCTCCCCCCATCATACAACAGCTACAGTCACCATGTGACTCCTTAAGGCATGTCAAGCAACCTACGTTTTGAATTGCTCATGCGGTGTTTCAAAGCTAGAGAAAAGCCCTAACACCTAGAGAAAAGCCCTAACTGTCAACTCTATCATCTCACAGGACTGGTTGCTGTGATTGAAAGAGGAAAGAGAGTGTTTCATCCCTCTAAATCAGACAAAATAGACAATGTGTTGTTTATTGCTTGAGAGCAATTAATTTTACAGCCAGCTCTAGAAACATTGCTATTCTTGATAATATATATATATATATATAAAAATAAATGAATGCACACATTTCTGTTTGACCATTTTTATTTAAAAATATTAATAAATATATATAAAAAAGGGCAAAATTATAACCTTAAATGCAATTTTTCGCATTTATTTATTACACCTTTTTTTTTACTCAGATATAAAAAATAAAAATAAACACCACTGAAAAATAATTTTTTATCACAAAACATTTGTTTTACTGATGCGTCAAGTCTCAAATCGAGCACCAAAATCCGCCATCCGGCAATTAAAACCGTCCGTGTGGAAACATAGCAAAAGTTCCTTTTGGTATCCTGATGATTTACATCATTTAAAACACCATAATTACATTAAAAGATTTAAAAGAATATTTTGTGTTCCTGCTCTATGTTGAGTTTGGTTTTACTAATAAAAAACATACATTTGCATAAAGCATCCATGTTTGTCCATGCCCATGCCCATGTTGATTAGAGTATAAAAAAACCTGAAAAGTGCTAATTTAAGGTAAATTTAAAACAGATAAAAATTAAGTTACAATTGATTGTGAGTTATATTACACCACATATTATATATAAATATGTGTGTATATGAGATTTTGCTCATATTTTCGAGTTGAACTTTTTCTAGTACCTTTTCCAGAACCTTTTGCCAGTAATTCTGGAGCTGACTGCCCAAAACCTTACTTCCTTTTCTAGTTCTCTCTAAGTTCTTCGTTTCTCTTGTTTTTGTACCTTAGTATTTTCATCCACGGCTTTCTTCATGTTTTTCAGCAGGTGGTTGTTTGCTCCTCCGTCTCTCTCGTTCATGTAGACGATACGGTCCAGGTCTGGAAAATTTCGGTTCAGATCGATACCCTGCGCGTTGCTGCGTCCGACGAACCAATCCTTCATCTCACCAGACTAAACATAAACACACACACACACACACACACACACACACACACACACACACACACACACACACACACACACACACAAGCTGTCAAATACGGCTATGTATTGCATTTACAACTAATCTTAGTACTTTCTATAAAGTTTGTTTTATTTCTCAAAAAAAAAATGCATCCCCCCCCATGGTATGAAGGTAAGGTTTACTGCATGGCACAGATCGTAGTGTATGCGTGCGATCTGTGCATCCATGCGCCTCGTATGAGCCCTTACCTGCGAAGCGGCTTTCTCAAAGCCGTCTGGGTTCATGGAGGGCATGATGTGGATGCGGGTGGAGTGGATCAGGTTGATGATGGTGTCGTTGCCCTGTTGATACTCATTGCACAGATACTGAGCCAAATAGATCAACAGCTCCCTGCCAACCGCTTCATTGCCATGCATGTTCCCAATGTACTTAAACTCTGGCTCACCTACAACGCACACACAAAATATGTAGTTATAGATATTGTATATATGTATAATATATTCATATATACATATATAAATGAAAATATGGATTTCTTTCATTAGCACTCGGATGTATCCTGGATTGTTAGATGGTATCACAAAAGATTTAATGCATTTTATTACATGAGATTTGAATGAACAGTTTGCAAGTTTTTTAGACCCACAGTATAAAATTTCACGTCTTTGAGCCATAAAATAACGTACATAGTTTGCATGAAAATAGGTCAGAAAATCTGACACACACACACACACACACACACACACACACACACACACACACACACACACACACACACACTTGAAACAGATGAACACAAGATTGTTTAATTGAGCCACAGCAGCAATTTCTATTCTATGCTGTATATACAAATGTATTGTGTGTGTGTGTGTGTGTGTGTGTGTGTGTGTGTGTGTGTGTGTGTGTGTGTGTGTGTGTGTGTGCGTGCGTGCGTGCGTGGGCAGGTGTGTGTAATAGTAGGTTCCTTTTGTAATAAAAAATCCTTCTTTGAACTCCTCTAAAAATACATTTAAAGCTTTGACAGATGGTGATGCCAAAGTGTTTCCCAATACCGCCCACAGAAAACATTTCTGTGTGTGTGTATGTGTGTTTTTACACAATTTAGGGTGCCATTTATGATTTCTGTAGCCTGAATGATGTTTGTTGCCCATTTTCAGATTTTCAGCAAAACTTCTGTTTCAAAACTGATTAAAACCTGTTCCAGCATGACAATACCCCTGCACAAAGCCAGCTCCAAGAAGATATGCATTCAATTGGAGTGGAAGATATAGAGATTTCTGCTATAGAGCTCTGACCTCAACCCTATTAAAAACCTTTCGGATGAATATGAACGCTGACTGCACACCAGCTAATCATTTTCAACTAGCAGGCAATTGTAGAAATGTGAATTTCTGATTTCCCAGTATTAAAAACACATATAAACAGCTCTCCAGTTGTCCCAGAGCTCCACCTTCATAGAGCTGTAATTCCATACTCTCTTCATAGTGAAAGATACGTACAAGAAATAATATTTAAAGATTTTAAGCAGTTTTCATAGGTTTTCTGTTGGAACATAAATACGCTGACAGACGAAACCAAAACCAACCAGTTTAATTCCAGTTTCTGCAGACAAAAAAACAGTATGTCATAACAACTAACAGTTTAGTGTTTATTTTATTACTGACATTTTTGTAACTGACTGAGAAGGTCAGGATTTCATTTGTAGAAACGTGTATACCATATGTTCATTTTGAGCTAGGAGCATTATATAAGCAACATGAAGCCAACCAGCGACACATCAGATGTTTTCTGAACATCTGGAATTATATTATTATAACCATCCAAATTTCTCAGAGCTTGTGCTTTTTTTTGTGGGGGATTGGGGGGGATGGTTGGGGGAGGAATTAAAGTTGATAAAAAAAATGTTTAACATTGTGTGTATATATATATATATATATATATATATATATATATATATATATATATATATATATATACATAATACATAGTTTTATATATATAATGTAAATATTAATATAATGTTATATTAAATCCACACACCGGCGATTCCCACTGCCTCACACACAAACACACACACACACACTTTAGGCGAGGTTCACTGTCCAAGCGACTAAACTTAAAGGCGCAAGCTGGACCCATATCCAACATCTGCCCAACTTGTTAACGGAGCTCTAAAAGCATTCTTCCCTTCACACACACACACACACACACACACACACACACACACACACACACACACACACACACCTTTACAGCCACACACACCATTACAGCCACACACGCCAATTACCCTCTTCCGTAACATCTGGCACTGTTTTTCTCCCTCGTTTCTGTGCTTTGTGTAACGATGCGTTTCTACACGTCACAGATTTCCACTTAGGGACAGCATGTAACCTTTAAGTGCATTAACATAATAATGAACTGCTTTTTTTTTTCTTTTACACATACATAATAAATCCCAAACGAGATGCAGCATTGTGTCTTTTTTTTTTTTTTTTGCATTAGCTGTTAGGAGTTAATTTCTGCTCCAGCGTTTCATTATAAACCCCTATAAACATTGTGTGCTAATGTATTATGAGTATTCGTTTAACAGAAAGCCTAAAACCATTATTTCTGAAGTCTTAATACTCTTCTTCTTTCCAATATATAATTGTTAGTTTTTGCACTCACTCTATTTGGCTCCCTTTCCCTCTTTCTGGTCAAAATCCCAGTCAACTCTACTCCTTCTCTTAAAGATCTTATGATTAAAAACACATGACACTCACTCCCTCACTTGTATAAATGCCCTGTGGAACAAAAGATGAAATATGGACTGATCTTAAACTAACAGAGACTGAAAGAAAAGCTGGGGTAAGAGGGGGAGGGAGAGAAAGACAGACAGAGACAGAGAGAGAGAGAGAGAGAGGGAGAGAGAGAAAGAGAGAGAGAGAGATCAAACTGGGAGGCAGATTAATCCATTCTTAGACCGAGAGAGAGATTTCGTTATATAACAATGAAAACTCGCTCTCCTCTCTTCCTTTTCTCCTTGCACTCCTCCATTCTCTGACATTTGCACTTATATTGATCTGGAGCTCAAAAGGAGACAGAAACCAGATGGAGGATGAAATCAATCTCACAACTGATATCCGCCATAATGTGCGGCGTTTCCAACCAACATTAATCTTTCCACCTGTTCGTTATGTCCATCCTTCTATCCATCCAACCGGCTATTTTTTAAATAAACAGTCCAGCCTCTGACGCTTGCTTCTCCATGCATTAGTCAAACATGGACAGAATTAACACAGATATACACACACACACACACACACACACACACACAGAGACGTCATTCGGTGACCTGGTTTCTATGGATACCGTTACAAAAGGTGGCGTTTACCTCAAGATAAGCATGAAAAGTGCTGAGTCATCATGGAAAAGGACACTCGCTCTCAGTGTCATTTGTTTTCGCTGTCAAACACTACAATGTGCAACCGGACCTGGTTCCATCACCCTCACATACAGCGTAAAGATGTGTAGTTTTTATCCACATTTCTCCTCTTTCGCAGTCCATTTCCTTCAACCCATTAACCTCATTGCGTAATGTTAAACAGGAAGGTGAAAACGCTCGAGAGTATACAAACTTATAGCAGTAGTGAAAGATGTTTTGAAAATGTATTTGTTTATGAAGTGTGAAATGTAGTGGCCGATGAGGTGATGTTCAGAGCACTGTCATGTCTCTGAAGAGAATGAGTTAGCAGGACTGTCCAGAGATTAGCTTTGTTCAGTTAGCAGGCCACCTACCCACAGTTTCTTTTGCCCCCAGACATTACAAACTGTTTCTTTATATAAACTCTGACGCTAACTTGGGTATTGCTGTAGTTTGAGCTAAGGAAATGGTGGTTACAATTGTGAAGGCTACTTTGAGCTGTAAAAAAATAAACAAAGAACTTTATGCTTGAAATATGTAAGCTAGCATGGATGATAGAGCTCATGTGTAAAAACTGGATTTCAGATAGAAGCAAGCAAAAATCCAGTCAGATTTGTTCACATTATTTAATCAGATTGCTCAGTTTTGCACTGTTAGCTCACTCAGCTAGGTTTCAAACACATTTGCTCACGATGGAAGGATGTTTCTGTGATGTTCAGTGAATACAATCTGTCGCTAAGCACCTGGGACATATACAGAAGACATTTCTACGCTAAGGCTGCTGTCTTGCTAGCATTAGCCATTACGTAGCTGACATATGGACACCGTGGATGTGCAGTCAGAGAAAACTAAACTGTAGTGAAAGGTGAACATTTTCCTAAATGATTTAAAAAAGACTACAACTCCAATGATGAAGTCTAGAATACAGTCTTGAATTGCCTGCTATGAAAAAAAGTACGGTGTCGCATCGCGTGAAGATTTTTGGTTTCGTTGACACAATTGTCAATACACAGGAGGATAAGCATATGGAAGTGCATAAGAAGTTAATTAAAATGCAAATATACCAAACAAAGAGCGTGAAATTAACCCTAAATAACACGAAACAGATTCACAACCATAAACCTGAGCTACACCACAGCAACATCCATGAATGACAAACAATAGATAAAGACTGCTGGGAAAGGAGAGACTTATTAAGTGCTAATTACAAGACAATTAGGTTCAGGTGTAAGTGACATTTGATGGTCACGTAATAATACAGTGGCTGATAGGAATCAGAGTCATATTGCAGCAAAGACAATTTTTGAGTATAACAATGCAATTTTAGCTTTTGATGGCTATATACAGACTCGCATGCAACGTTTTTAGATTTTGTACCCATTTTGTGTCAATGGACAAATTCGTCATCAACCAGGAGGGTAAAACACACACATACACACAAACCATTTTAATGGAGGCGCAGATGTGGCAATCTACTTTATTTATTATTGATGACTATGCTGACAGGAAGTCATCTCAGTCCACCTAATTATCCCAGTCTCTTGGTTTGCTTTAAAACAGGCCATTCAGCAATGAAGTAAACAACTTGAGTAACTAACACTCGTGGCTGTTTTAGCAATCTTTGGCTGTCCAGTGGTTCTTGATAGCCATTCTTCTTTTTAACACCAAACACATCTTATGTTTTTGTGGGCCAACAGCTTTATTTACATCTCTTCGGACCACAGAACTGCAGCTGCAGCTCCAGATGTGTTTAGAAAACCCCCGGGCGTCTACATTTGTGGTCAGATAAAAGAAAAGGCTTGCAGTTATGTTCTTGGCATGGACTTGGTGTCTGATTATAGACTTCTCGCTGTGCACTACACTCTTCCAGACATGCTAAGACAGCTAGGCTCGTTTTTAGCTTTCCTAATTATTGCCCGAACAGTGTATATTTGCATTTTCAGACATGTTTTTGTGCTCAACTCAAGTCACTACACACTTTTGTCTCATTTCATTTGTGCATTCTCTCCATGGTATGGAATAGACTATGGGCCTGTGTGTCATCTCGTACTTATACCCAAAAGATAGTCCACTTTTGAAAACAAATCAGGGGACAGGTCACTATTGTCTGCATTGTCGTTGATAGTCACTGCACCTCGTTGGTCTGTATTTGCATTGAGCTGACCTTTTCTCAACTTTCTCGCAACCTTCTCAAAACTAGACACAAGGGTCGCTGTCAGTCATCGCAAGAGTATGTTGGTCACTTTGTTGCTGCAAATCGCTGAATGACTGAAGGGTCTTAGGTTTTATAGGGATGTAAATGTTTTCAGATGTTTCAGTGTGGATGAGCAACTTTTGAGAAACAATTAACGGTAGTGTGAACTCGGATCGTTTTCAAATTATCCGGATTAGTGTAGACATAGACTTGTTAAAGCATGTTAAAGCATTCGATTCCGGAGGTCATGAGTTCAAATCCCAGCCACACCAAAATGCCACTCCTGGGCCCCTGAGCAAGGAGTGAGATTTAGCCATTAACCACCTAACTGCTCAGTTGTATGAATGATTATTAATGTCAGTCGTTCTGGATAAGGTATGTTTTTTGGTGAATCTAATGGAAGCATGGATGTTGACTTGGACAACAACCCAAACCCAAACCCAAACCCTAGAACCAGGTGCCAGGTGGCGCGCGTCGGGGATACAGCGAGAACGCGAGCGCGCGTCCGAGTTAAATCTCCTCTCTGTGCACGGCACGGGAGCGCGCACGGCTCATCGCCCTAAGCCGATAAAACCACAAGGCGACGAGCATCTATTCTCGGCTTCACTCTTTTATATATATATATATAATATATAAAAAAATATATATATATATATATATATATATATATATAAAGCCGGGGAGCATCAGGACGCTGTTTTACGCCTTGTGTGTGTGTGTGTGTGTGTGTGTGTGTGTGTGTGTGTGTGTGTGTGTGTGTGTGTAAATTATGGGAAGGATGCCCGAGTGGGCTCGCGATGTGCGGGGGCGAAGTGGAAAGACATCTGTTAGCAATATATATATATATATCGAGCGGGAACTAATGATAGTGGCATTTAGGAAAAAGAAACACCTATTAAGCTGAAAGAAGTGTTTCCTTTTACACGCACGCACGCACGCACGCAGGCACGCACACACACACACACACACACCTACACACACATCAGTGCACCAGGCACTGATGCCAAGCATTGTGTTATAAACATCATTATAGAACCCTGTCTATAATGTGTATATATTACAGTATATATTAATATTTCGCAAAGTATAAATGCATTTTATTCTAAGCCCCATAATATAATTGTTCCTGCCCCTATAACACCTACAGAAGTCCTAATGAGTCCCTCTGTTTAAACATTCAGTACTGATTGATTTGCAGCATTTTTGTATAAGAATGTACATTACAGATGCTGAATTTAATCTATTTAAATGGTAAAACTAAAACCTGAGACCGGTCCTAGCCTGCAAAATGGCGTCTTGTGCATCTCTAAGACAAGTCCAGGTTGCAGCCCTTCTTCTCTGCAGCACTGCACTGATTACCGGTGTGCTGGAGAAGGATAAATATAGGACAGATCTTTGTATTTAGGACAAATGCTGATCAGGTACGGTGGCATATGATTTGGTGCGCACCTGCAATCATCATCATCATCAGTCAGTGTCACTGCTGATCAATTACATAAAGCTGTAGATTGTGGTGATGATGCTACATGATGTTTCTGAGCTGCAGGTGATTACAAAGGTGTGCTGCACGAGAAAAGCAGGTCGCCATTAACGCTTAATTGAACGCGGTGTACTTGATGAGGTCATAAGGCGCGCGCCCGACGCGTGCCCGACGCGCGCAGTCCCCCCCTCCTCGACACTGACCAGGCTCGTGGACGCCCGGGTTGTCGCTCATCTCCAGGACAAGCAGCTCGCGGCCCTCGGCGCTTTCTCCCACCGTGTAGATGCGCGCGATGGACGGACACTGCAGCCACACGGACACCAGGGCCTTACGCATCTCCTCGTAGCGGTGGTACTCGAACGAGATCTCGCCGCTGTCCGCCGCCGCGGCGCTCGCGCCCGGCTCCAGGAGCAGCACCGCCGCCGCCAGCACCGCGTACAAACCCGCCACCACCTTCTTCATCATCATCATCATCGCTGCTCTCGCTTTGTGTACCGCGTCTCAAAAAGAAACAAAACGCCTTCTCTTTATTCCCTGTAGCAGCCTTTATTTTTGCTCCAGATCTTCTCCAGGTCCCTCCTCTACCTCCCTCTCTCTCTCTCACACACTCACTGCTGCGTCGTGTCCCGTATGAAACCGCAAAGCTTTGACGTGCGATGATGATGATGATGATGATGAGAAGGAGGAGGAGGATGGCGCGTGCGCACTCCGAGGTAAACCTGTCTAAATGGGACCCGATGCAATCATGGTGAAAAATATTTTTGCAGTTGCACCGGCAGAGGTCGCGCTTTCCCCTAAATCTGGAGAAAGTTTTTTTTTTTTTTTTTTTTTACAGTATCTTTGTATAATGTTGGCATGTGATATATACACCTGCTATGCTGTATGGTTGTATGGTTTAGAGGCAGTGACACTGATAAAAAAAAAGACATGAGCTGAAGCTGGAGGTGGCAGAGTTGAAGATGCTGCGGAGTGACGAGAACGGACAGGATTAGAAATAGGTTTAATAGATGGACGGCGCAGGTAGGACATTAAGAAAACGAGGGGAAAGAGGCGTGATTGAGATGGTTTGGTCATAAGTAGAAGAGGTGCTGAAAATAGAGGAAGGAAGAAAATAGGAAGGAGGAGGTTTGAAAGAGGTAGAAGTAATGGATAGAGTGATATGGAGACGGATGATCCGCTGTGGCGAAAGAAGCCGATGGAGGCAAGAAGGGGAAAGAAAGAATCCCTTAGAGTACAAAAAGGGAACCCAGTCACATAATCAATTTATTTCCTGTTTTCAGTCTCTTTAGGACCGAATTGCTCAAAAGCAAGAATGATAACCAATATAAAACAAAAAATGACAAGATGAGACGGAAAGTCATCCCATTTGTCCACGTAAAAGAAATCCTTGTTTATCCCAAGCCTTCAGTGTTAAAAAGCATCCTGATGAACAAAACAGATTTGTATCTCAAGCAATAAAAACCCACTAAAGTAAAGCACTTTAACAATGTTATGTGCTGTTTATAAATACCTTCATTATGTACCTTCTCTTCTTCGTGTTATCTAATAACAATTTACTTCTCAATGTACCCTGCCAAAAGCTTCACACATAATGACTGTTTCTGGATTTCTCAGCATTGAATCACATGAAACACCTTTCATTCACATCGAAATGTGGAAAAACAAACAAATTCATCCACTAATGAACAGAAATCCATGTGACCTCTGGGGTTTTTCTTTAAAACCATGACAGTGAGAGAGATCAGATCAGAAAAACGATGGTTAGACAGATTTGAGCTTTACACCGATGGTTGAGCAGAAAAACATCTGACTGCTTTACCTTCTCTGAAGACACATGATCAATCCTTCGCAGGGGTGGTGAGCTAGATGCCCAAAATGTTAGAAAATGATAAAAATCGCACAGAAGCAAGATTTAATTATAGTTTATTTTGTTTTTTCTTCAGGCACATCATTATATAATGCTACTGCATAACATTCCAGATATGTTGTTGTGTATGGAAATAGTGTATAACATTATTTGTGTAAAAGCATACGATAAAAAATGACTCTTAAATTACCCTCTGTTGTCACAGGAATCTCAGAAACGTCATTTACAACAAACATGAAAAAAAATATATATATATTTTATCCAAAGTGCTTCAGGGATCGTTATTTTATAGTGTACATCGCTGATTATCGTGAACCGATCAGACAAACACTTGATATCACAACAACCCACTTTGTACATGTGAGGTATAGACATACACTATGCAGACAAAAGTATTGGAACACCCGACTTTTCCCAGAAAATTATATAGGACATCTCTGTATGTTGTAGCATTACACTTGAACTAGAAGACTCAAACCTGTTCCAGCATGATAGCTCCATGTAGATATGCTTTACATGGGTTACAGTGAAAGATCTCCTGCTATAGAGGCTCATCCATATTGAACACCTTTGGGATGAATGTGAACAATGACTGGACCCCACACCTCCACACCTCCATCAGGACCTGAATTTACTAAGATCCTTGTGGCTGATCTTCACAAATCTCCACATAAATCTGAGGAACATCTCCCCAGAAGAGGTGAGGTTATAATAACTGCAAATGCTGACTAAATGTGGAATAGGGTGTTCAAAAAGAACATACGAATCTTATGCTTAGGTGTCCACAAACGTCTGTCCATATTATGTATTATTAAATGCTGATGTTCTAAACATAAATAATAATAAACAACATACAAAAAGATTCAGAGCAAATAAGAGATGATGAATCGCTAATCCGATTGTTTTGTTTGTTTGGTTCTCCTCTATTATGTAAAGATGCACTGCGGTGAAACGGGTGAACGTTTGCTGTTGTTAATGTGTTCAGTTCAGTCCAATGTGAGACACATTATGAGAAGTGTGTGTGTGTGTGTGTTACTCGTTTTTCTTCCGGCTCTGTTTCTGTGTGTAGCTGTTGTACTGGTCATCGGTGTTGAAAAGTTTGTCCCACCAGGTGAAGGTGGAGCCGTAATTACCCACGAAGTTCATGTGGTGAAAGTCGTGGAAACGTGCACCGGCGTAGAAGGGGATCAGGTGGAGGGGATTCAGAGGGATATCGTATCCACTAAACAGAAAATATAAACCGGAACATGTACTTTATGTTTGTCCTTTTCTATTAATGCTTTCTTTATAATTAAAGTTGTTAGTTTCAATCTTTTTTTTACATTCGCTTACAAGGTACAGATAAAACACAAGCGCTTCATGCTAGCTGCTTAAATTATCACCTACATCGTTAGCTAGTTTATGCTCCTGTTGCCTAGCAACAGTGTTGGGATTAAAGCATGGAGTGTTTTGTCTTTTCAATGGATGGAGCTAAAATAAATAAAGTGATATTGGATTAATAGTTGTTTGAAATGTGTGTGTGTGTGTGTGTGTGTGTGTGTGTGTGTGTTTTGTACCTGTGCACATCGATGGTCTCCAGCAGACGGAAGGTGACCCATGCCCATAAGAGCGCCATATGATTACAGAACACCATGATGCCAATGAAAAAGCCGGCACCCAAGATCAGGGTCTCTAGCGGATGAGCATATTCTGCTTGCATTCCAAATGGAGCCTAAACACACACACACACACACACACACACACACACACACACACACACACACACACACAAACACACACACACAAAGAGTTACTGTCAGAAGATTCATATCATGGAAGTTAAGTAGATTCTGTTATGGGAGAAAGGCCACTGATTGCTCAGTTTATTCGGGTGTCCAGCTCTTGGAAGAGTCCTGGTTGTGCCACACTTCTTCCCTTTAAGAATTATGGAGGTCTTTGTCCTCTTGGGAATCTTCAGTGCAGCAGGAATTGTTTTGTAGTCTTCCCCAGATCTGTGTCTTACAACAATCCTGTCTCATGACCTGGTTTTTGCTCTGATATACATTATCAGCTGTGAGACCTTTTATAGAGAGCTGTGAGTCTTCCCATATCATGTCCAATCAATAGATTTTTCCACAGGTAGACTCCAGTCAATGTGTAGAAACATCTCAGCAACGAGCAAGAGAACTGGGAGACACATGAGCTCATTTTCAAGTGTTGTTGTAACGGGTCTGAATATTTATGTACATCTGATATTTCAGTTTTTTTCAATTTATTAAAATAAATGTACAGACATTTCTAGAATTTAGTTTTTACTTTGTCATTATGGGCTGCTATATATTCTATATACTATATAACGAGGAGAAACCCAGCATTTCCGTAGCTTGTATATTCCTTAAATTGTCAGAATCGCTTTAACACAGTCACACTTAAGCAGGTCGCTTAATCTCTCATGAAATGCTCTTATAGCTCGAACCCTTGTCATCCTCAATATCAATTAAAGCTGAAATGATTCCTAAAGTAGCTTAAATACACAAAAACACTGAGGCATTTAGTCCATTTAACTACACATGGAGCACTGTTTCCCCACGGACCATTA
>JBCEWE010000127.1:1140299-1267799 GCA_039877035.1 Silurus lanzhouensis | reverse complement strand
CTTATAGGTTGACTATCGTCCCCAGAAACAGATGTTGGAAGATTACACTAGTGTTTCAAAAACGATTCTTCAGTTACGTTAGAGTTTGAATCGTCACACTTGGTTAGTACTTCACTGAAAAAGTGCAAGAATCTTCATCATACTGTAACTACTCTCAAATAAAAGAAAGGAGAAAGAGAGAGGGAGAGGAAGAGAGAAAAAGTAAGATGGGAAAATGTGTGAGAAATTTGTGGGAAAAAAATATTTCCAAAAAAAAAAAAAAAAAAAATAGAAAATGAGTAAAAAAAAAAAAAAAAGTAAAAGATCAAATGGTTTACAAAGAGACAGGAAGAGAAAGATAGAGAGACAGAGAGTGAGTGAGAGAGAAAGAGAGCAGTGTTGTCCAGGCCTTCTGAATCATGAAGCAGCTCCAGGAGGAAGCTTCAGCCTCGTCTTGAGTGTGAGCCACTCCACAGCATCACATCAGCTTATTCTCAGCTTCCACTTCAACAGAGTTTCAACTCTTCAATTGCTCAGAGAGGTTTATCAATAATGGTCACACCTGTGGACACACACACACACACACACACACACACACACACACACACACACACACACACACACACACACACACACACACACACACACAAGGACATTACTCTTTGGTATACTGTACAATACCGTAAATAAAGTGAAGTTTGTAAAGCGGCCACTAGATGGTGCTGGTGCTTTTTAATAATCATTTCAGGTAAATTTTTGCTTTAGTATTCTACGAAAGCATAAATGTAGTGAAATTCAATAAAACATTTAATATTCAAAATGCCAATGTATTTCTCTATTTAAATTTACATTTGCCATTAACATATTTGCAAAGTTTGGTGCAACAGGAAAATTAAAATTACATTTAATAATTTACATTCGCCATTTAAAACAGTAGTTGTAATATGTAAATTACATATTAATCGCTTAATAAGTTGCAAAATGAAAATAGAAATTTATTAGCCAAATTAATTTGATCTGCGTACCGCATCCAAGCAGAAACGGTAGCAAAATTATCATTTAAATCTTATTTGTCCTAAATGAATTTACTCAAGTTAGGACATAGTAAGTTATTTTAAAACGCATTCTGAGCCAAAGGTATAACAAAAAGATGGTAAATTAAATGTATTTTTTTAATGCATTGACACAACTAAGAAAAATGCACTTTCAATTAATACGTACCTCACAATGAATGTATTCAAGCTGTTGTTTTTTTTAATGCATTCAGAGCTGACTAGTATTCTCATTATTATATCCTTTTAAAAAAAATACGACAAATTATTATTTCTAAGTGATAGCAAAAATATGTTTTGAAGGAAAAAAAAAAACTACAACAAAACTACATTATGTTATATATTTGTATTTTGTGTTATACGAAGATGCAGCAACAAAATGACAAAGCAGCCGGTTTCCACTCTGGCTCTCTTATGTATACGGTCACTATTTCCATCACACCATGTTGGTTGTTTGTGTGCCTGACCTGCGTAGCTGCGCCCGGTGCTCATGCAGCTTGGCAATATGGTCCACTTATCCGTACTGGGATTATAAAACTCCACCGAGGACAGGTTACAGGAGCCGTCGTCGCCCCCGATCACATACAGCAGATTGCTGACTGCACACACTCCTACAGAGAAAGACGCATGACATCAGTTAGAGCTGGCTAAGCACAAATCAAGCTGGAAGTGTCACGATTCCATCGTTTGTCACATTTCCAGAAACGAGTGATGACCAAACATTACTCACACGAACACACAGGATTAGAGATGAGGCCAATGGTGTAGTGTATGTTTAAGAATTTGGAAAACGTCAGGGATTCTGCTCCACTGATTCCATCAAACGTGCCAGGTAAACATGACGTATTTAAAAACTCGCATAACATTTACACACATCACAAAACACACACACGTGCTGAGGGGTAACTACATTAAGGTGTTCTGACCTGCAAGTGCCAGGTTTTTACCTGCGTTCCGGCGACACATGTTCATATCAGCCACTTGTTTCCAGGTCCCAGAGACGGGGTCGTACACTTCACAGCTTTTTCTGACTAACGGGCCGTCATGCCCACCCACAGCATACAGCAGACCTTTCAGCACACCCACCCCTGTCCACCAAACACAGTCACTATAAACCACCATCTGTAATCATAAAGCAGTATTTACGAAGGGCTGTGTGTGAACACGTGTGTATAACCTGCTCCGCTGCGCCGCGTGCCCATCTCTGCTATGTATGACCACTCGTTGGTGTTCGGGTTATACGCCTCGACGGTGCTCAGACACTGGCGTGTCGCTCCATCATACCCACCGACTGCATACAGGATACCTGCACAAATACACAACAGAGCACATCAGCATATTTACATATATAAATATATGTTAATGATACATTCTAATGGCATACACAAAAAAATTCAATACTGTTTTGTCCTATTGAAAAGGACTGTAGAATATACAGTGTAAAGGCTCTGATTGGCTCTGCTCACCTCCGACCACACCCACACCAACGCTGCTGCGCCGGGTGTTCATAGGAGCAATGTGGAACCATTCGTTGGTCTTCGAGTTGTACGCCTCAACAGTAGCCAGACCTGCATGACAATCAGAACTCTTTTTATAAATATATATTATCACTGCTGCAAGATGTGTCTGGTTGCGTTGGAGTTTCTATCCAATCAGATTTCAGCAGTCACAACACGCATTGCCGAGGTGAAAGGAAGCTGCGTTGAGTCTTTAGATTCGACTGTACAGACGCCTGCAGCCAAAAGTGTATTCTGCTTGAAGGCTGTTGCTTTAACCAATCAGATTGCGAATCCCAAACCAACTCTGTAGCAAACTGCACAATACGTGTGGTTTTTATAGCCGTTTCTTCGATGGCTGGGTTTGGGTTTCTTGCTTTAGTGATGACCTTCATTCTCACTGTATGAGATTCCTGTGTGTGATGCGGCGCTCTGTTCTACTGCGCTTCTCTAAAATACTGATGGTTTCTAGAGCCGTGGTGTCATAATAATGATATTAAGAGGTGGATTAATTCAGGCAGGACACCACTGAAGGTCTCAATGTGAAATGCACTTCCTGCTACTGGGAAATACTGATTATTTAGAAGACACCATATTTTGAATTAATGAATTAGAAAACTATGCAGCGTATGAGCAGCCGCTAAAGCACACATACATAGCTGAAGGTAACTGCATAGGGATCTCATGAAAGAAGTAACCTTCTGACACTACATACGTCTTTACTATAAATGACCTCATTCCATCTTGGCCTTTACCTGTGCTGCCATCAAAACCACCCACGGCATAAAGAAGTCCGTTGAGAACAGCGGCACCTAGTGTGGACCTCCGGTCCTGCATACTGCTCACACAACACCACTCGTCTTTCACAGGGTCGTACGCGTCCACTGTCCTGACACGCAGAGAGCCGTTAAAACCTCCCACAGCATACACCATGCCTCCCATGTACACTACACCTATGCACAAGCAAACAAACACACACACACACACACACACACAGGGTTGCTGAGGAAATGAAGAGAAAATCATAGATAAAAAAATCTCAGTGGTTGATAAGAATAAAAAACATTTTATAGTTTTCAAGTATCGGCGAATAAAATTACTAATAGTTAGATTTATATATATTAATAAAATACTCATCATTCATTATACAGTGTTATACAGCCAAAAAAAACATTTAATCAGATTTTCCTGACAAGCACATATATTCTGGGTGTAGGTGTGTGTGTGTGTGTGTGTGTGTGTGTGTGTGTGTGTGTGTGTGTGTGTGTGTGTGTGTGTCTACCTGCTCGACATCGTCTGGATGGAAGTTCTGCCACCTGGAACCATCGTTCCTCTTCAAAGTCATAACATTCAACGCTGCGGATGGCTTTTGGCGCTTGGCCCCCAACAACCACCATCACCTACAAAACACACACATTTACACTAATTTTTTCTAATCTCCTGGCTGATTTCAAAACTCTTGATGGCTAAACATACGTTTTTTTTAATTTATCTGCGATTTATCTAATTGCACTTCAGTGTTTTGAGACTAAATATTGTGTTGCATCCATTAAATTCAACAAAATATTTTTGGGTCGCTAGCTAACTAGCTAGACTTATCTACATGATTACTACAACACTCACAAGTAGCTATGCAAGCAAATGGTAATTGACAGAAAGAAATTGATTTTTATAACTCGTTTGCAATAAACACCCTTTTAAAAATAAATTGCTGTTCACCTGAATCACCTGAAAGCAGAATCACAGTAAAAAAAAAAAAAAGTCACCTGCGTCCTTTAGCAGGTGAGTCAGAATCTTTTTTTGTTTTTTTTATTTAGTTGCTTTTGGCTAGAATGCATCCCAAATCCTCACAAAGGTATAAATGCTGCTTTGTGTCACCGTTAGAAACCACATTTTTGCTCTATGAGAACAGAAATTTGCCTCCAGAAACTCAAACACACACTTTAGCAATGCAGCATATTTTGGCATATATATATATATATATATATATATATATATATATATATATATATATATATATATATATATATATATATATATATATATATATATAAAACAGTGAGTAGTTTTTGATATCTTCTATTGTGTGTACTTCATGCAACATGGTCTGGAGATTGCAAACCGTGAATACCGCAGCATAAAAATATGCACTCATAACATCTGAACCATCTGTGTTTGGGGTCCCTCAAATAGCGTTTTTTATGGAAAAATTAAAAGATTTACATTTACAGCATTTGGCAGACCCCCTTGTCCAGAGTGACTAACAACTGAGCAAATGTGGGTTAAGGGCCTTGCTCGAGGGCCCAGCAGGGGCAGGTTGGTGGGAGTGCTGGGATTTGAGCTCATGACCTTCGGATTCAATTTCTTAACCACTGAGCTTCTGCTGCCCACAGTGACATAACAACAGTCATGTGCCCTTTAAGGAAATAATGAGCGCAGGTAATAAACACACACACACACACACACACACACACACACACACACACACACACACACACACACACACACACACACACACACACACACACCTTCGGGTAGCTGACCGGTGTGCGTACTCTTGTGCGGACAGTCTTCATCATGGAGCGCTGCTCGGCTGGCAGCAGGTGATACTTCATAGCTTCGATCAGGTAGTCTTTACAAGCACTGCTGTTCTTCACCAGCGTTTCCTCCTCCACCCTCTGCACAATCGCACACGTTTTACACCACGTTTCAGTGAAAATATACAGACATTATAAGAATTTGCCGTGTTTTCTGACCCCATACCCGGTTTAAAAACATCTCCTGTGTTTCTGTCCTTCAATGTAAAAGTATTAAAGTTTTAATTCTCTCGTTTTGTTTTTTTACACTAATTGCACAAGCATAAAGCTCACGCAAAGGTGCAAAGGTGAAGGTTATATTCGGCCATATATATTTTTATACTCACTGCACTTTTTAATGTTAAATCTAAGTATCTACATAATAACTAACTGTTATTAAAATAGCTTTAGCAGTCAGTAGTATAGCGATTTCGCAGAAATGCTAAATAAACTATATTTAAAAAAATGCTATATGTAAATGATGATATTGAGCCGTTTTAAAGATAAATAAAAGCTAAGCTAAATTTTTCCACACATTTCTCAACCGCTGTGTAGCACCGTTCTCCTACAAGTCGAGTGCTGTGGTTCGACAGGAACACAACGATGAAGATATTTAGACGGTCGATATCAACATAAAGGGCAATTTTATTCCCTACTATTTGCCGCATTCGGACTGCAACTGCAGCTGTTGACGCGTTGTAATCCTCTAGTTACACACTAACCTGTACGAGGTACTCTCTGGAGAGGAGGGGCAGGCGCACATGCTCCATCAGATGAGACATATGTTCCTGTCGCACGTCCTTATCGTGTTTGACCCACGCGATGACCGCTTCGAACACCTACACATCCACAAAAGGCCTATTAGCATAATGCCACATTCCACACCGGGCTGTTCAGCAGAACAACACCGCACACTTGCATCCCAATAATTTCCATCTCAATTCATTTTAACAGCCCTTCTGTTGCTGTCTCCGGGTTGCCAAGACAACCAGGACAACCTTGGACCATACTATTTAATAATTTTTTTTTTTGCCATAGCAACGATGCTGCACAACATTATAGGATGTCTGATTGTGTTTTGTTTACTTATATAGTAGTACACAGACTTTACATGGCTGATCATCCAGTTCGTTGTAATCGTTGTTACTTTGTGTGCGCGTGTGTGTATGTGTGTGTGTACCTTCTCTTCAGAAGGTATGGTAAGTTTGTCGCTGGCTATAAGGCTGCACACTTGCTCCATGCCCAGGTTGAGAAATTCCTCACTCTGCATCACCTCTGAGAAGTGCTGCTCTGTGTTTGCATGAAAGTGAAAAGAAGCCAAAAAGAAGATTTAAAACACTACAACACACCGTTCAACATCATGACTGCACAGAAAGTAAACTTTATTCCACAACAATAAAGTAAATAATCAGTACACCACCATGTTGTTGATTATTTGAATATAACAGCATGTTTAAAAGGTGGGGGTCTAATGCTATTTCATGCATTCGAAATTATTGACACTGTAAAAAAAAAAAAAAAGTAAAAAAAATTATTATAATAATTTTTTGAATGCATGATGGAGCGTTTCTGTGCCAAAAATACACTCCTTCCGAGAGCGCACAAGTTTTTTCGGAATTCTTATATGGCCGTTTCTCCCGAAAAAACAAACACAGCAACCAGAGCGAGAGCAAAAGAACATCCGCCACCGTGCTTCATCTGATTGTTAGCCGTAGTTCATTTAAGACTACTCGGTTTTTGTTTGTGTTTTATTTATGGCGATGTCGCAGCAGACGAAGACGATCGCAACGAAAAAATCTGCGCATGCTCCAGGAGCTCAGCTGTTCACGGACAGAAGCATAAAGCTGTAACTTTTATAAATCTGATGGAACTGATGGAACGGCGAGATGAAGGATGCAATAGGTGCTCAAGATTAACAGGTTGGAATCCTGATTGTTATGTCCCCCTTTAAATGTAAGTATATTTGGCATGTAAATTTGCACATGTACACCAACAGACACGCCCACACACACACACCCACCTGCATATGAGTTGGCCAGGTTGAGGAGATCAGAGCAAGCGTGTAGGTCAGCGAACGCCCGGATTCCGAGGCAGTTTGTGGGGTGGAGCTGAGTGGAGAGAAACTCGCAACATGCTTTCTTCACCTCCTGCAGCTGAAGAAGACCAGCGGCTGGCAGCAGCACCTGCACATATACACACAAAGGAAATTAATTCACTCATCTACAGTGACATCAGTGCCAGGGTGCATCCAGAGCCTGAATGCTAGGTGCTGGCATGGGATCTTTATCTCAGAATAAAGCATCCTATTCTATCCTCATGGAACGGGTTTCCTCCATAATGACTCCACCCACATTCCCTGAAGGCTCGCCTATATAAAGCCACTAAAGCTCAATAAAAGTATAATGTAGATGATGTAAATCATATGCTATGACCTAAACGCTTAGCAGCTTGCAATATAACAGAGATTTTTCCTTAAATTTGTCAGTAGCCACGTTTTCACACTGAAGTGAAACAGTTCAAACGGTACAGACCTTTTGCTCCTCAATAGTGCATTAGGGTTTCATAACAAACCCGAGCTCAACCGTACGCCAGACCGTAGAGTACTCCGTGTTACTGAGAACACACACTTGAAGTGTTATTCAACACACACATGCATAGAACAGTAATGCACCTGCACGCCACCCACTATCTCTCACTCACACACACACACACACACACACACACACACACACACACAAACACACACACACACACACACACACACACGCTCACTTTGCTCAAGATTTCAATAATGGCCCCTGTTGCACCCAGAAGCTAAAAGGACAAAGTGACAGACACTCACTCAGACCCAAAAATGTCCTACATGTGCTGTCCCTCTAATAAGTTTCTAAGTTTCTAATCATGTTATCACTCCCAATGAAAACCTCAACAAATTCAGCTCTGCTACCTCCAGCTCCACCTCCTGTCTTTTACTCAACGCCACTGTCTCTAATCCATACAACATCTCAGGTCTCACCACAGTCCTATAAACTTTCCCTTTCACTCTCACAGATACTCTTCTATCACAAATCACTCCTGTCACTCTTCTCCACCCACTCCACCCTGCCTGCACTCTTTTTTCACTTCTCTAACACACATTACTTTGCACTGTTGACCCCTGGTACCTGAACTCCTCCACCTTCTCCACCTCTTCTCCCTGCAACCGCATCACTCCACTGCCCTCCCTCTCATTTACGCACATGTACTCTGTCTTACTCCTGCTGACTTTCATTCCCCTTCTCTCCAGCACGTACCTCCACCTCTCCAGGCTCTTTCAACCTGCTCAATACTCTCACCACAAATCACAATATCATCCGCAAACATCAAAATCCACAGAGACTCCTGTCTGACCTCGTCCGTCAACCTGTCCATCACCACTGCAAACAGTAAAGGGCTCAGGGCCAATCCTTGACGCAATCCAACCTCCACCTTGAACCAGTCTGTCGTTCCTACTGCACACTTCACTGCTGTCACACTGTCCTCATACATGTCCTGCACCACCCTCACATACTTCTCTAACACAACAGACTTCCTCATTCAATACCACAACTCCTCTCTTGGCACCCTGTCGTACGCTTTCTTTAAATCCACAAACACACAATGCAATTCTTTCTGACCTTCTCTATACTTCTCCATCAACATTCTCAAAGCAAATAGGGCATCTGTGGTGCTCTTCCTCGGCATAAAACCATACTGTTGCTCACAGATGGTCACCTCTTCTCTCAGCCTGGCTTCCACTACTCTTTCCCATAACTTCATGGTGTGACTGATCAACTTTCTTGTTAAAAACTCCACTTCCATCTCTCCTAAACATCTCCATGCTTCTACTGGTATGTCATCTGGTCCAACCAACATTCCATTCTTCATCCTCTTAATCACTGCTCTCACTTCCTCCTTAATCCAATCCATTTCCTGCTTCACCATCTCCACATCATACACCCTTCTCTCTCTTATTTTCATGATTCTTCAGCTGCTGAAAATACTTACTCACTCACTCACCTACTAGTCAAAAGACAAAGCATAGCACAATGAGGAAATGAAGAGCCGTCCACCACTCCTTTCTTTCTTCTTCCACGTAGGAGACGGAAAAGACTGTTTTACAGCCACACTTTTATTGTTACTGGAGCGAATCATTTTATTTACTACATGTCCAATCCCAAGCGCTCTAATGGAGTCTAAAAATATGAATGGACCATGAGCATTGCTGAACCCTTTATCATCGTTAAGGTAATTATACGTGTAATGGTTAGGGCATTATGTTGGAGACATCAGAGCACAAAAAAAGAGAAAAAATGTAGAAGGTAATGAATTCTAACATGATGGCTTGCATGCATGGAACAATTCCCAGATAGGAACATAGATATGTTCCTAATGCACGAGGCGAATAACCACCAGATGCGAAGCCGAGTGCCATAAAATCATATAACGCACGCCTAGCCGTAGATTATTCTACTTATACAATTCATTTGCCATCACTGAAATGCTGAAGCTGTGGTTGATGAACATAGTACGAAATAACAGCCGATTGCTGTTATTTTAATGTACTAGAAATCTGCCTGTTCTAAATCACACAAAGAGATAAACTAGTGCAATGAAATAACATTTACTTGAACCAATTTTAATAAACAGTGAGAGACTGCACATGCTGTGTGTGTGTGAGAAAATCACATTCATCTGGCTGCTTCTCTACTAATAACAATGAAGCTGAAAGTTTTTTTCTTTTCACTTAATCAAATTCCTCAAAATAACCGCATTTACCATCTCATTTAAATGACACGCACAATCCACTTTGGCGTGTCATTAGGAAAGGTTTCTAATTTCAGATTCACAGTTGCATACAGAGTGAAACAACGTTAATATGGGTACAATTGTTAATAAGGCGGAGCATTCATTTACAGAGGTGATTAAACTGCCCAGAACTACCTTCCGGACAAACAAAATTGAGTTTTTGGACAAACCAGGTTGAAATATGTATATAAATCAGTGGTGTGCCGTCTCTCCTGGCCTAAACACTACCAGAAGCACTGATCTATATTTACAACCTAAATTCTAATATTTGTTTCATGAAATTGTATAAATTTATTCTCAACAGTTTATTCTCTTCATTTCGTAGCGTTTTTTTAGGCTGCACTGCTTCCAGTACGTGTATGTTAGATTTTTTGTCCAATCAGATTTCAGCCTCTATGTGCTGCCATGTTAATCAAATCTGCCCAGAGCCTTCATAGTCAGTACTGCTGGCTTTTTTACCATAGTCTCCATTATCTATAATGTGGGTGGGAATTAGCAACTGACTAATCATAGGGGGAAAGTCTTTAATCAGTGACCTCACACTATTAGCATTTCTATTATAATGGATAAAATAACAAATCTCACTTTACACTCTGTATGTGTGTGTGTGTGTGTGTGTGTGTGTGTGTGTGTGTGTGTGTGTGTGTGTGTGTGTGTGTATGTTACCTGTACATTCTCTTCAGTGACCTGTATTTCGGCAGTGTAAACATAATCAATCAGTATCCCCAGCGTCCAGCCGTCTATTTCCTTTATCCTCACCTTCTTCTGTCTGCTCTCACTCATCTCACCTACACACACACACACACACACACACACACACACACAACCACACAAGAGCACACACACACACAATCATTATCCCAATACACACTGCATCTACATACATAATAATCATGCAAAAAAACAACAAAACACACACACACACACACACACACACACACACACACACACACACACACACACACACACACACACACACAGACACAGACACAGACAACCAACTGACTTTTAACTTCATCCAATATGTTCAGAACCATGAATATAATTATGATTATTATTATTATTGGATTGGTTTAAGAGTAAACCTGTAAACATAGCATGAAAATACGGGCTCCCAGCTGCCAAGACCACTCGATGTGCTACGATCTCCACGTCCTCGGCTACAATGGTCACGTCGCACAACACACTCTGACTGTTGGAGGTGGGAAAAAAAAGTTTTGCTTTTAATTTTGTCCTTTTATAACAGCAATAATAAATAAACAGTAAGAGTAACATTACATGATGATCCTGGAGGCAAAAAAAAAGATGCTCGCTTTATATTTCTTTATATATTACAATGTCATGTAACAGACTACACACACACACACACACACACACACACACACACACACACACACACACACACACACACACACACACACACACACACACACCTGCGCAACTCATTCATGATCCTGAAAGCTTTCTTCATGTGTCGAGGGTTAATAGTGACTGCGCTCTGCTTCTCACACACATCATCTTTCGGCTCCAAAGCTTTATGATGGCAAAGTTTGGTGCATCTGTAAGGAATCACACACACACACACACACACACACACACACACACACACACACACACACACACACACACACTCCGTTACAATACACTACACAATATACCATTTCAATAATGTGAAACGGAGATTTCCTGACACACGTAGCTTATAAAATGCAGAAAAGTGCAAAGCTCTTATTTATATTTTAACAATATGTAATTGTATTTTTTGTCTATGTTTAATGTCCTCCAAATCCCAGCCCGTCTCCGTTTCTGTCTTCAATGGACCTACAACCAGAACTGAGCAGGCAGCACTTTGTCTGTGAATTAGGCATCTTTCCTGTACACGAGCTGAAGCTTTCAGACCAGTACCAGTTTCCAGCGACACTGACACTGCGGCCAAGTTCATCTCTGCTTTTTACTGCTACACTGAGAGTCTCTGGATCAGGAGCTGGAATCAGGACAGTGTCTGATAGCCTGGTCATTGTCTATGCCAGGAATCCATCTCTGAACCAACAGCTTTTCCAACAGCTTGGGTTTTACCATGCGTTCTGATGCCATGCAGCTTTTCTCTCTGATGGTGGCATTCCACATGCTGCCACTGGAGACTTTATAAAACATCAACAAATATAATATAGTATATGTTTTTCATGGTCTAACATGGTGTTTTGTCATCAGTTTAATAATAATAATAATAATCTGAGACTGCGGAGCGTCCACAATATACTCTAGAATCTGACCAATCAGAACGGTGCATTCAGCGGCATCGCGATTAAACTTAGCACTGATTTCTGGTATCTTTTGGGTTCAGATAAATGCCTTTAATTACGGAGTCACACTTTTAATAAGCATATACACAAAAATACTCGTGTACTTTTTACACAACTCATTATGTTAAATTAACACCTACACTGAGACTCCAGGGAAACATCTGCTTCCCAAACCTCACACTTTCGCAAATCATTTAAATAACTCGAATATGATTCTGCTTCTGGAACGACTGTGTGAACTGTGGAGAAAATGTCAAACCTTTGAGCAAGACCTCGAAGTATGTCAACCAAAAAAAATAAAAAAATAAAAAAATAATACTGGCAAAATAAATAAACAGCACTCTGAATCAAGTGTGAGGGAAACTTCAGGTTGTGAAATTCGACGTGTTTCCAGTCAACAGCAATTGTGTGGTTAGAAACGAACACTGATGAAGGCTTAAGGATGACTAACACACACACACACACACACACACACACACAGACACACACACACACACACACACATACTGCATCTCTAACTGTACACCTACAAGGTGTCTAAAGGTAGGTGTTTGCAATAAACTCATCGGGACGTTTAGAAACCCTCGCACAACATCACTGCACTTGATGTCACGGTTGTTTATGTCCCTTGGAATACATCATATAGGTTTTTCTTCTCTTAAAGACATTAAGAAATTAAATCCTATTGGACTAAAACAAGTCCTGAAGTGTTTTGATGCTTCAGTATCACAGTGAACTGTCCTGCGATTCCGTCGTTCCTTTAAAATGACTAAAAACTTCTTCTTTTTACTTGTTCACAGCTACATGTAAGGTCAGAGATTGTCTGAAATGCACCATGTGTCGTATCACAGAGAATAAAAAAAACCACAAGGCCCTCTAAGACTTGGTAGAAATAGTGGAAAACTTTAGATTGGACGTGCCTCCTTCTGAACATAAACCTGAGGTACTAGCGATCCTGTTCCTTTCTGCCTGATTCACTCTTCTGTTCTACCTCTGGATGGAGTTCTTCTCAAATGGAGACCACTCACTCCAGCCAAGGACGATTCCACATCAGGTGCATGAGGTTAGAGTAGACCTTTCATCTCAAGTCCACCACAATGGCTTAGAACTACAGAATCTCCATCACTGAATGCTTGATGGGACCCTTAACAATGAAGGAACTACTGGAATGGACATTTTGTGTCGCCCAGACGAGGATAAATTCCTCCTCATGAAGTCTCAGGGAGTTTTTCCTTTCCGCTGTATCGCTCATTTCAGATAAACTTAAAGACTAACTTTATAAATGTAAGCTGCTCTGGTATTAGGTTATATAGAGCATCAGCCATTCAGTGTTACTATGGAGACGATTGTAGTCGAACGAAAACGCATTGATTTCAACCTGTGATTCGTCCTGCAGCCGGAACTACAGTCAGAGCCCCAGTGTGTTGGCACATGACAATGTTGTGTAGATGGTCTATAAATAATATTGGGATCAGAATGAGAGAATAGAACACAGTAGTGCTACCAAAAAAAAAACACACAGAAAGAAAGAGAGAGAGAGAGAGAGAGAGAGAGAGAGAGAGAGAGAGAGAGAGACAGAGAGAGAGAGGGAGAGAGGGAGAGAGAGAGAGGGTTAGCTAGCTAGTTCAGTGTGCTTACAGCGGATGGATCTCCATGTTGTGGTGTGTGTTCAGGCCGCGGGATGTGTCAGTACTTTCCTGCACCATTCCATCTCAGCAGGATCTCGGGCCCTGACAGAGGAAATCCGCATCCCAACGCCGGGTTACGAGTCCAGCTCAGCTGTCGCTGCACATCCAGCTACTGTAAACACAGGGCGTCTGTCTCTCTCTCACTCACACACACACACTCACTCACTCACACACTGTCTGTAGTTGAGGAAGCCTGTCCGCCATGCCCAGTGTGTGTGTGTGTGTGTGTGTTTCCGTGTTTCCCCAACAGCCCGGTGGATTATATTCCCCTCTCCGTTACGCGACGCATCGGCAGAAGGAGGAGCGGAGAAGCAGCAGTAGCAGCAGCTTGGAGCGCGAGCGCACACACACTCACGCCGTGCCCCAGACCAACATGAGCGGCGCACGAGTCGCAGCGACCCCTGCCGTGGAAGACTGGAAACGCAGACCATATCGGGCGGAGCTGCGCATGCGCGCTTCAATCCCTGCGCAGCGTGTGTTTGTGTGTGTGTATATAGATAGATAGATAGATAGATAGATAGATAGATAGATAGATAGATAGATAGATATTCAGCTTTTAAACGATAATTTCATTTATCAAAGTGGAAAAAAAAGCTGTCCAAACCTTCCTGGTCTTATGTGAAAAAGTAATTGCCCCCCTAAACCTAATAACTGGTTTGCAACTGCAATCAAGTGTTTGCAATAACTGGCAAATGAGTCTTTTATATCTCTGAGGAGGAACTTTGGCCAAGTTTTCTTACATTTACAATAACAGTATTTGGCAGACGCCCTTCTCTCTCTCTCTCTCTCTCTCTCTCTCTCTCTCTCTCTCTCTCTCTCTCTCTATATATATATATAGCGCTATGTATGGCTTTATGTCATGAGACTTTATAAGCGGGATGAAGCTGTTTGTAATTGAATCAATTGTTGTTTAAGGTTCTGATTAATGCACAAACAACAAAAAAAATACATTTGTATACTTTAAAAAGGATCATTATCATTAAACTTTCACCGTTTCCTAAACCATAATATATGCACTGTATATTCTGTATTGTTTTCTATAAAAAGAACTATTTAAGTGTAATGATAAACCCTTTAATATTTATAACTTAATATCAGAGTTGAAAAAAAAAGAATCAGGAATATGTGCTGCAACCTACAAATCATCAGGCAGGAAAATCTATTATAGATATATTTAATGATGAATATCTAAACACACATTTAGTCAGTGAAATCAAATAATCTATATGGCTGAGTTTACATGCCCTTTCTTTACTTTATTCTAGTGTTGACTAAAAACAAGTTGATCAACAGAAATTTCAATAACAGCAATACATTTAGCCCACTAATAGAATAGCTTAAAAAAATAAGCAGATTGTTCCCCTGCTTAAATACTAATTTTGATATTTTTCTTTGTACTTCACAAGTATTTTTTTTTTATGAAATAAACTTTAAATTATATTTTGAAGACAATATAATGTAAAGACATTTTACTCTTTACATTTGCTTACATCCAGAATAGAAAAATCCTCAAATGCTGCACATTTCTATTACAAATCTGTGCTCTCAATTTATTTGTTGTTTATCTGCAAAAAAGATCAATTCGAGTCGTGTCTGTGATCAGCAAGATGAGCATCTGTGGTATATTAAGATGTTCTCTTTCTCTGAATCGAACAATGATTCATATGTGGTGACTCCTTCGCCTACTGTGTATAAATAAAATACCAACCTTTAAAAACATGCCATTTAATCTAAAGAAGCATCTTGAAGTGTCTTTTTTTTTATAAATCAATTTACCTTTTTATCAATTTAAAAAGTTTATAAAGTAAAAAAAAAAAAAAAAAAGTTTATTTGATACCAACAATCATTCTAACAGTGTGATTAAACTGGTGGTAGCTTAGGCACTGGTCATTGATTAAGAAGGCCATTTCTGGGCCCCTGAGCAAGGCCCTTAACCACTATGCCATTTTAAACACTTTGCCTTATGTGATTAATTCGCTCCAATACTCACGATCGTATAGACCCTTTAAAAGACGACTTAATCACCTTATAAACCCTTGGAAGCAGCCCCATAATCACCGCCATGAAACAGCACAGAAATTCAGCAGAATGATAAACATTTTAAATACAATATTTTATATATTGTAACATTCAATCTTGTGATTTTTACTTTTCCGTCGCTAGACCTCAAGTTTTATCTCCCATTATTATTATTATTATTATTATTAAAAAAAAATCGCCTGATAGTCATTTACAAAAATACTGACCTCTAGTGGTCAATTGGGGTTTATGCAACAGAGAGAACATCCGGATAGAAGAAAAGCTTATGATTTACACACAGACACCCTTCCCCCTAATGCCACATTTACCACACTCCGGGGACAACAAGAGACCGGAAGGAGACGTTGTTGCTACAGTATTTTATTTTTGGTCATTCAAATTCGTCGTAGCCGAACGTCACCTCAAACAGCATATAGCTCTCTGCAGTTTTTTAAACAAAATATAACCGATATTTACATTTTTTTTGTATTAAAAATACAAAATGCGATACAGACTTTTTACCAGCTGTCTTTTTAAAAGACATAGAAATACATGTGGTATGAAAAGGTTCAGGCAGGGACAAACGAAGATCTTGAAGTCTTAAAGATGTATTCTTACATCTCTTATCTTATACATACATTCTTACATACATACTTACATATATATGACCTATGATTGAAAAAGGTAGCTACATAATAACTTTCATAACAGTTAATAACAATGCAAACATTTTTCTTTTTTTTCTCCCCCAACTTTCTCCATCTGTGCAACAGTTTGTGCCTAATGCCATTCAACTGGCAAAGAGAGGAATGAAAATTTGATTCAGTAATTAAAACATGATTGAAATGAATTAAAACATAAAAATGCCTAAAAATGCATTAAAAAAATCAGTGTGAGAAATCAGATTGAAATCACAAGATGTGAACATGAACGATTGAATACTGACAGCAACACAGTTGTTTCTGAGGTCGATGACGGGCAGCTTTTTCTCACTCACACACACACACACGCCATCACACACTCTATTTCAAGTATCCTTGCATGCCACACACACACACACACACACACACACACACACACACACACACACACACACACACACACACACACACACACACACAGAGTGTAGGCTTTAGACATCAATTGAAGTAACACTGTTTCCATAAAATAAAAAATATCAGCATCTGTTTGTGAAACTCAGTCCGTCTTCCTTCATTTTCTTCCCTTCAAAGTGCCAAAAAACATCTTTCTTGTGGTTCTCACAGTGATTTCAAACCAAGAGCAAATTAAAAATAAGAATGAATGTCTAACGATGTGGTAGTTTCTGAGTCTCTTCACCACTGAGTCCACTCTCACTCACTCAACTTGGGATTTGAGTTACAGCTGTGGGAACCAATCAGAGGACAGCAGGAGCAGAGAGTTGAGACGATTTGGTTTTTCAGAAGCTTTGAATACAGTTCCTAGCGAGCGAATGAGGCGAGGCTGTGTGCTGATCTCATACCGCTGAAATCTGCTCATTTTCTGCGAACATGAAGTAACAGAAATTCGAAATAAGCATAACATTATATACATGAAAATGTAAATAAAATGTATATATAAATATTTATATATAATTAAAATCCTCACCATCGCATGTTGGTCTGCGTGGCGTAGGACAGTGAGCGTATCCGTGCATGCGGGTATGTGGGCGTGGCTGTGGGGGAGGTTCTAAGTCCAATGACCTCTTAATGAGACGGGACCTCTGCAAAGCTGCGTTGTAGTCTGGCGGGCGTCGCCCGGGTGTCTGACTGTGGACGGGATTATGGCCGAGCTCCTCGACCTCGGACAGTGGAAGAGCGGTGTATCCAGGTGGAGTGGGTGGAGGCTCTCGGAAACGGCTCTCTCTTCGACTCGTGACAGGCTTTGGCACCACCGGCACCTCGTCCTTACCCCCTCGGCGCTTGATCGTGCCCGTGTCGCCTTCCGATTCGTCTGCCCAGTAGCCCAGGGGTGTGGCAGACTGGCTCCGCCCCATCCCTGGCCCCTCCGACAGAGTCTCCCAGCTGCGGCTGTCATAGTAACCGATGCGCTGAGGGATGCTCTGGATGTTGTCATGGGAACCACTCGAGCAGGAGGTCCAGCTGCCCCGCCCACTGTCAACAGCATCCAATGAGGCGCGATCGCACTGGTCCTGAGTCAGCGAATAAGATCTGACCGAGAAAATGAATGCAATACATTATTCTATATTACTAATAAACTATTGTTCCACGGTGTGAAATCTGGATTCTGATTGGTCAGAAAGTGTTCTATAATGGCTGCTGTGACAATAGTTACAGCTTTCAATTTAAAATAGATTTGATTCAATGTAGAAAATATAATTATTTTAATATAAATAACTTTTTATTAATTTATAAATGTATAACTTTTTTTATAAGTTGTCTCTTGCATGGTGTCTATTATACAGTATAAAACTTATATATATATATATATATATATATATATATATATATATATATAATATATATATATATATATAATAATAAAACTTTCACAATGACGTTGCATTTGATTGTTCCAGCGTTTTCCGAGTTGCTTACCCGAGACTGATCTGGTCTGGTTCCGCTCGGTGTGTGTTAGGAGTCTGTGTGAATGTGCGAGGTTGAGGGGGGGCATGAACGTGGGTGTGAGTGTTCTCCTCTGCTATGATCAGGTCGGATGATGAGGAACTCAGGAGACTAAGCTGATCGGGGCCTGCTGAACAAACAGGGTTTCTCTGATTTACAAATGGTTGTTAAAAGTTCAGACATTAAAACAAGCAAATAAAAAAAACACCGCTCCACTGAATATCCAAAATATTACTGAACACATTTGTGGGCCTAGGAGTCCCCCCCCACACTCTATAAAATCCAATGGTCACTATTACGATTGTGTGTATACGAATCCAGACTGTATGAGAGTTAATGAACTTTTACATAGCAGAAAGTTCGTACCTTTTCTGGACGAGCTGCCAGGGAAAGTGGGCGGGGATGAGCGGTGAGGGGAAGCTTTTGATTGGTTGTTTTCCTGTTGTCTTTTGTGCCTATCCGGGCATTCTTCTGAATAGTGAGACACAGGCGAATGTGCACCTACACACACACACACACACACACACACACACACACACACAGTGTGAAAACAGATACTAGTAACCGAGCTTTGTACTCAGATATGATCAAAATGGTTAAATGTCGAGATATATATTTATATTAATATATATTTACCATAGGGTGCCGTTTCTTTGGCAGGCGGCTTCTTCCGAGGTATATTTTTTGGCGTAGGGCTTCTTGGCATTGCTGGAGATGCATCAACTCTCCTTTTCTCTGTGCCCGTTTTATGCGCTAAGGAGCACACAAACACTGGGATCAGTTCTCCCACACACACACAACATATTTAATCTAAAAGTAGCTCAGACTTCAGCACCACATCCACATTGTCACGTTTGGAATGCTGAGTGTCTCAGGGACTCACTGGAGTTGCTGGCAGGCTCCCACTGCAGAGACAGGGCGTGTAAGGTGTCCTCGTCGCTCTCGTGTGTGCGCATGTCCAAGTACTGCCGCACTCGTCTGCTCATCAACTCCGTCTCGTACAGTTTCTTTGCGCTGAGGAAGGAGCTCCGTCTGCCTCTTCTTCGATGACTCACCGTCCCCTCGGACAACGAGGAGCTGCTCACCTGACTCAGAGATCTACACACACACACAAACACGACACAACTCAGTAAAAACATCAGTGAAACTGAACTGGTTATTTATAAGGGAATTAAATAATAGGCTGAAGAAAAAAAAACTATGTGAAAAGTGTTCAGACATGCTCACACCATCTACAACCTGCTACAGCTCGTGCAGAGAAAAGTGAGGAGTAGAGAGAGGAGAAGAGAGGAGTCGACAAAAGAAGAGAGGAGAGGAGAAGAGAAAGAGAAGAATGGAGAGTAGAGGAGAATGTAAAAAAAGAGGAGTGTAAAAAAAAGGAGAAAAGGAGAGAAAGAGTGAAAAGGGGGAAGAACAAGAGGAGAGTGTAAAAGAGGAGAAAAGGAGAGATGGGGAGAACGAGAAGAGAAGAGAAGAGAAGAGAAGAGAAGAGAAGAGGTTCTTTGTACCAGGTTAATCTCAGTCTAGATGAGAGGAGTTAATCACAGCACTACAGCGACGTTAATAGACATTAGGAGTCAGACAGCAGGCATCGAAAAAACGGCTGAGCGACAGTTCCCCACTTACCCAAGACTCCTCCATTTTTTCTTCCTGAAACACAGCCGTGAAGACACCAAAGAGGAGGACAGAGAGAAAGAGACATAAAAAGGGGGAGAGAGACAAGAGAGACAGACAGGTGCTTATACAGTAAAGCCCACAGAACAGAGGCCACAGACCACAGGAAGAGCCCACTTCAGCACAGGAAGCACAAACACGGCTGACGGGAATGTGACCAAAACAGTTATTACACTCCTTATGGGGTCGGTTCAAGGAATTTCCTTATGGCTGAAAAACTGAATGAGAGTAGAGTGCTGCACAGGGACTCGTCTATCGTATACAAATACTTTGTGTTTCTGTAGAACAAGAAGTGTTTCTCCACCCATTTTGTTCCGTTACACACTTCGTCTTGTTTCCCATGCAGCATTCTACTAGAAAGTGTGTGTATCTGTGCTTCTTGCAAACATTTGTGTGTGCGTGTGTGTGTGTGTGTGTGTGTGTGTGTGTGTATACCTTGTCCTGAAGAGCTGTGCTGGATCCATTGTGACGGACGCCAACCGAACCACATGTCTGATCTCACGAGCGATCATTCTCAGTTTCTCAAAATTGACCAATCCGTCCACTTTGGAGTCGTTCCCTGTATCATGGAGAAACATGCGCACACTGTAACCAGACAGACCCAAAATCTGCATCCTTTAGGTAGTCACCTTAGAGGTTTGGGAATCTTACCCTCGTGGAGAAACGTGAGGTCTTTCTTTATGACGGGGAAAAGAGGAATGATTGGTGGTTGGAGATTGTGCTTGTTTAGAAGATTGCGGTATTTGGCCATGTTGCGTGACGGGTCGAAGACTTCCTGCAGCTCTGCCAACAACTTTTCGTATTTAGCCGGAAGTCGCTCCCACGTCCCACGCAGACGCGACACAGGGGCAAGAATCAGCCCGCTGAAAGACAGAAGAAGAAAGAGTCGCATTTATACCACATCATATATCTAGGGGTCTTTGGTTAGCTGTTAGCCCCCGTGGACTCACCTGATAATAGCGAACATGGAGTTGAAGTTTTTGCAATCGCGACAATGCAGGGCGACTTTGATGAAGTGCTTGATTATCTTCATCCTTTTGGTCTGGTTGGGTTCCCGTACAATCTCCGTGGTGACCCAGAAGGTCTCCTGATTGACGAGGTTCTCGAAGTTGCGGAGGTTGCCCGGCAATTCACGCGGACGCAGTTTGAAGAGGTCATCGATGTAATCGGTGGGCTCGATGCTGGCAAAGAGCACGTAGTTGCGTGCCGAGAGCTGATTGGCTATCTCGGTGGAGCTCAGAGATAACAGACAAACCTGAGATTCACGTTGCAGTTCTTGGGCCTCGACATCTGAGCACAGCGTCTCGGTCTCCATATTGCTCTTGAGGTAGTACCTACATGGCAAAAAGACAAAAAAAAACCCAACATAAAATCAGCACCATTACTTAATAGTTTTACATGAACAGAACATTTTCCTTACAGAAACAAACACTGGAATAGTTTGATTAAATTCGTGAAAGCGCACCTCGCGCAGAGCTGAATCCTGTCGGCCAGTTTATTGAGCTGATCAGGAAGTCTCCTCTGTTTGGTGACGCCCTCCGGTGTAACCGAAACCTCGCACAGTGAATACGCTTCAGGGCCGCCGGTCAGGCCGAACTCCCGGATCGCCAGGTTGGCCGCCTCTCTCGCCGTCGTGTCCCTGTTTATCAGCAGGTAGCGACTTTGTTGATCTGCTTTGAACACTCGCAGCACCTGGTCTTGTAATTCTGAAAAAGGAAGACGAACGGAAAAACAAGCGAAACTTAACAGAACTAGCAAAAATAAATAAATAAACAAGCAAGTATCCTGGTTCAGCCATCATGCAACAAATAAGCTTTCACTTTGTTCTTTTTCTAGTTTGTTTCAGTATGGCACTGAGGTATAAACCATAATCCCTGGTAATCCAAACAAAACACTGCTGCTTATTCTATAAAGCGAAATGTCTAATAAATATTTACGTCTGAAGTTATGCAGCTGTTCCAAAAGTGAGCCAATGGGGGAAAAATAAATAAATAAATAAAATAAAACATTCACTAGACTACATGCATACACTGAAAGTCAGTAGATGTTATTACCTACACATTAATGATTCACAATATTGAATTTGGATTATTAAACTGCAAAACAATTAAAAATGCTGTAATTTTCGTTCATTATTTTAAAAAAAAAAAAAAGAACCAGATGAAAGTATAATGAAAGATAAATGGTGCTAAGTATTTGAGCCAGCCTGAAATCATGGAGTTGAACAAAACGAAAGCTTATGAGTTTTAAGAGCCGATGCCATTATGCTAATCACATGCACATGATCAGATGGAACTAATTTCACTGTAATTCGCAAAAAAAAAAAGGTTTGAATTAAACCTCAAATTACTGGAGACTAAACAAATCGAGATACAGGATTAAAGACAGCTGGAGAAACAAGCACTGAATGGAGTCAGCTACTATAGACAAAAAGAAGGACTGGAAAACATTCATGTTCCTGCAGAACGGTTAGAAATGCAAAACTAGAAGTAAAGAGACTGGAGAGAAATTTGATGAAGGAATTCAAGGAGCTAGAATGGGTACGTATAAAAGCGTTCTAGACAAAGGTAGAGAGATAAAAAGATGCATTCATAATTCAGATGAATCATAACATAGAAAAAGACAATAAATATCTAGAAAGATCAGCATGACAGATATGATTAAATCAATCTGTTCGAGGAACTACAGTTAAACTACGAGAGTCAAGAAGAATTGATTGGAAAGAAAAGCAAATCTAAAGAGAGGTACACTATATGGATAAAAGAATTGGGACACCTGACTCTTCCAATCACCTGTAGTTCTTCTTTCTTCCCTTTCCTGTGGTAGCAAGAAATTCTTTTGTCACTGGAACTAGGAGACTAAAACCGGACAATACTGCTGTACACAAAGCCATCTCCATGAAGATATGCTTTACATGGGCTGGAGAGAAAGATCTTGAATAGCCTGTAACCGACATCAACGCTATTGTACACCTTTGGAATAAATTGGAAGACTCATTGCACCCCAGGCCTCCTCACCTCACCAACATCAGCACAAGAGGTCAACCGATTCATCGGTTTTTCAGATTAATCGGCACAATAGTAGATTGCTAAAAATCCAAAATCCATGCCGATAGTTTTTCCAGGTCGCGTTATACAGTACGAGAGCAGCCTCTAGAGGTCAAATCACTGATGCTGTTTATTTGAAAAGTGTGTTTTTCTTTTTGTTTTGTTTTTTGGATGTAACTGTTTTTATTTATGTGCAGTGTTACTTTTTGTTTCATATTGAATGCATGTCTTATTTTCCTCAATATTTATTAATATAATTATTACATTTAGTAAATTTTCATAATTCAGTCCTGTTTTTATTTGTGTAATTAAGTTCGAAACAATTTTACATGAAATGTAATTTTTCATTGTTTTTTATTTAAACCAGTATCCGTTTTTAAATCCAAATCGGTTATTGGCAAGTACGATCCAACGCAGCTACCGGTAAAATCCGTAGACCTCTAATCGGTACCTGACTTCACCAAATCCCTTGTGGCTAAGCTCAAATCTCCATGAGCACACTCCAAAATCTAGTGCAAAATCTTCCTAAAAGAGTTGAGGTTATTTTGAACCGCAAATGGGAACTAAAAGTAGAATGGGACCTTCAAAAAGCACATAGAATCGAATGGTCAGGTGTCCACAAACTTTTGCTAATACAGTGCATCTAAAAAGGCGGCTAGAACCATAAGATTCTGGAGAACTCTGGAGAAACCTCCAGGCAGTGCATGAGTACTCACGAGTAAATCCAGGTGCTGTGAGCGAGAAGAGGGTTGTGGAAAAGTTAGAACGTAAAACTGACATATAACAGCAAGCCTTTTGAAACCCACATACCACCCAACCACCCACTGCAATACAGTCAGTAGTGCAAAGAAAAGTAAAGCAGGAAGGGAAGCAGCATTAGCTGCCTTCTGCAGCTCACAGCCTTGTCCACACTGCAACTGTGTCTAGCGCTCTGTGCATCAAGAAAGGGGTTGGCGTTTACCAGGTGGCTGCATGCTGTAGTCAATGATGCGCTGTTGGCCCTGCGCCAAGTCAGGGTTGCTGGAAGACAAGCTTCCGGTGATTGTCGTGGTGGGCGGAGCCTGCTTAGTCTGTCTCAGGCCCACAATGCTGTCATCCTGAGTCTGCCCTATTCCGAGGTCACTGTCAAAACACGGTATGGATTTTTATATATATTTGTTGTGCCGGAAAGTTTTACAAATTGAAAATGAAATTAGTTAGTTGTTCGAAAACAACACAGAATTGGTGGAAATAAAGTCGGAATTGCGAGAAGTAAAGTCGGAATTGCGAGTCGCAATAAGACAAACATTGTTTTTTTTTTATGTGGCAGAAAAAGGGCTTCCATGGGTTACTTATTGTTGTACACTGTAGTTTTAAAGCTCCAAAAAACTACAAAACATGTTTAATGTTGACCACAATGGCTGCTGCTGTGTGAACCTACCTGTATGGTTTTTGAGGTAAAATACTAATGCGTGTTTTGTCCAAAATCTTCATCAGTTTGTTGCGGCCTCCCATGGTGTGCGCTTTAGCCTTCTTGCCGACCTTCTCCTGATACATGACCCCAGTATCGGCCCCAAGATCAGGAACAGAGTAGCGGGAGCTTTTCTTCCCGTCGCCGATCTTAGGAAGGTGAGGAACCCCGTTTTTCCGTTCCTCCACAATTCGAGCCACTAACTCCTTAAAGACTGAGAAAGACATAAGAAATGTTCAAAGATCTCCACAAAATCTAATAGAAGAAATTCCTAAATCACCCATGTCCATATGTGCAGAAGGTGAATAAGCTCACCAAGAAGGTTGGTTTTGACACTCATGGACAGCTGTAGGTTATTCTTGAGGATCTCGATTGCTTTGGACAGGTGGACGTTCTCAAACGTCTGACCGTTCACTTCAAGTATCTAAATAATTAGTAACTAGTTAGTCAGGAAGCATTTTAAGCGTGCCATTCTTGTTCTGTCCGTGCCAAAATCATCTTACCTGGTCCCCATGCTTAAGCCCCGCCTCCTCTGCCTTGCTGCCCTGGTCCACACTGTCAATGAAGAGGTGTGTTCCTCTCTCAGCTCCACCAATCAGAGTGAAGGGGAGAGGCAGCTCACGAGAGGACCTTGCGATGGTAACCACACGGGACTTGGCCTTGGCAGCGCATGCGATGTTGAGCAATCGCAACTGACCGCTCATTTTCTGATTTGAAAAATAAACAAATGTGAAATTGAATAAATCAGAATTTATACAGTGTATAGTATTAAATTAAGTAGCATTCGCTCGTTTACATACTTCTCTTTCCAGTTTGTTTTGGAATTCCTCCAGGAAGTTTGTCATTTCTGGTTTTCCCTCGAAGTCCCCAAAGTGATTATTTACCCAAAGTAGCACGACCCGTGTCACCTGAGAGACAGGAGGAGTACGGGGGTCAGGATGTAGTGCAGTGTGTGTGTGTGTGTGTGTGTGTGTGTAATTTACACAATTATACTCCAAACTATTAAAATGAAAACTTAAGTCGGTCCAACATACCTTGTCACGCAAACTGGGGTCATTAAACCAATCCAAAAGTCTTTGGCCAACAAAAAGAGGACTAGAAAGGAAGGTCCGGTAGGTCAACAAGAAGTCTTCAATGTACGTTGGGTCCACTACGGAGTGATCCTCCACTAAATGCTGGATCAGACGCTCTGGGGTTCCCTGGGAGAAAAGGTTTTTTAAACACATTACTCCAGGAACGCACATGACAATTCATGCATCAATAAATCTCCAAGTCTCTCCCAACTCATAACAACACACTTGGAAGAGGCCCACCCTGGATTCCTTTCATAAAAATAATGTAAATCAAATAAACATTTTTTGGACTGGGGAAAAAAAAAAAACTCACCTTAACCACAATGTGTCCCTTGCGTGTTCCTGTGCGGTCAAGTTCTCTGTGTTCTTTCACCATTACAATCTCTCCCTCCTCCTCCACTCGCTGCGTGTTGAGTTCCACCTGATTCAGGATGCAGCAGTATTCTTGCTGTGCGATACACACAAACTACACAACCACACAACCATGAGTCAAATCAGCAAAATGAAAAGATAAAAACTCTTACTGAAAAATAATCCATTAAAGAAACCACACACAAACACACACACACACACACCTGACAGTCGTCCAATTTGGTCTTCATGACGCCGATCATCAGCTCTTTCTCCATGGAAGGAGAGACGCCGAAACTTCCGCCCATTCCTACAGTCTCACACTGGCCATCCGGATACATCACCTCCACGGCTCCGTTCAGGATTACTGACCATGAGTCCAGCTACGTTACACAAACACAAACACACACATACACAATGCTTATTGCTTCTTTATTTGACACCAGAGATCAGACATAAATCTTAGTAGCAGGGTGACCAAGGTAACCATGAAAAGTTTAGCACAGTGTTCTATATTTTTTCTCATATCTCACGTAACGTGATTATAATCTTTTTGTTTTTTTCACTGATTACCTGCTAAAAGGCACCAAAAACATTTAAGCTCCTCCCATACCGATATTCCAGGCTCATCTTCATTGTATGCAAAGCCCAAACAAAAAAAAAATGCAAAAAAAAAAAACCCCAGAAAATTTCTCCTCACAATAATAATACATTATTATATAATAAAACATTATTGTGTTCTATAAATAGAGCTGTGAACGCTATAATTAAAGGCTGCTGGATTTTTGGCGCCACAACATAACGTGTTATCGTGTTAACTGTGATTCGGAAGGACCCACCTCCTCTCCGTGGTTTAGTACGATAGTTCCAGCTCGTTCCACCACAGCAAACACCATGACGGCACAGAGCGCTCGCCGCACAGACACGCTGAGGCTGGAGAACGCAGGGAGCTGCTGCACGAACTCCAGTAACTGCTCTGTAGACAGTGAGTTTAAAAAATAAAATTGAGAAGAAAAAAAAAAAAGGAAGGTATAAATGAAGGTATTTTCAATACAGTATCAGAATACAAGAGGGTTGAAAGGCTTATGGTGTGTGTGTGTGTGTGTGTGTGTGTGTGTGTGTGTGTGTGTGTGTGTGTGTGTGTTACCGATGTCATCGTCTGTACGGTCCACGGGGTCTTTTTCCAAACAGTCTCTCACGATGTCTCGACTCATCAGGGGGTCGGAGGATCTCCCCACTTCTTCGTCGTCGTCATCATCCTCCGAATCCACCGCGGTCTCGGGAAGTCCGCTGAGGTCCACATCGCCGCAATCGCTCTCGGTAGCCTGGGAGAGAAAAACGGCATGCACGTTTTAGTGACTGTATTCAGGGGTTACACTTTCAAAGTTCGCTTGTTTAAAACCTGAAGTTTCTTATTGTTATCGCTTTTTAGAGCCACATTATTCATCTTTTACCATTCCGTCTAATTTTGTGTCACTCTGTCACTTCATTAATTATACCTGAGCGGGTAATTAAAAAGAAAACGCTACGAAATCCTCCCTATTCGGAGAAAAAGCCTCAGGTCCTGTAGCTCGTCTCGGCATCTTTATTTGATTAAGTTGCCGTTCCCAGCAGGATACGAGTGCGAACACGATTACGCTTGTGAGAATACAACAAAGTGTGTGTGTGTGTGTGTGTGTGTGTGTGTATTTGTATACCTGGTAAATATCTGATAGGCTGCTGCTGCCTGAGTCACTAGCAATGCTGGATCGAGACTGACTGGAGGACATGTGGAGGTGGAGTCCGTCTGAAAGGTGGAGCTTCGTGAAATCCGCAGGAAGCTGGAAGAGAACCAGAAGAGGTTATTATACAGATTTGGGAGCGTGTGCGCATTGTGTGCGAAAAAGAGAGCGCTGTCTTTTGCCATCTAGTCCGTGATGGATCAAAGGATTACGCTCGCTAAAGCCTCCTTTCACTGAGAGCGCAATTACATCCAGGAGCCCGAAAAAGAACACACACCATACATACACCAATTCTGCATTAGTGGTTAGCACAAACAAATCAGCTGTTCTGACTAATGATTAGTGCTCTGAAACAGACTGCCTAATGTGCACGTGCGAGTGTGTTTATCGGTAATCAGTATATATCCACAGGCCTAATGGAAGACAGGCTGCTGATTGGTTTACACACATGACCTCCTACATCAACTGGCCCACATGCACAGACGCACAACTCTAATGGTGTAAAATCATATTTTACACATTTTTAGTGTTGATAAGAAGATAAGATTTGTATCGGTGTAGTTTTTCCCCCTCACACTTTCTGTCATGGCTCATTAAATGACTGTCTGGAGGAGCAGGTGTAGACGTGTTACATATAAACTATAACACGTATGTATTTCATCTTAAAGGAAAACAGGAAAGGAAAAAAGGAAACTAACGTGCCAGTCGAGTCGGGAAAAAAAAGTGTGCGTCTAAATATACTCACGGCCTTCCTGTGTGCTGCTCCGAATCCATAGCAGTGCGAACGAGCTAACTTCATCATAGAAACGAGCATGGACCGCCCGAACATCCTGTTTAACCCCCTCTACAACATCCTGACTCAATCTCATCTACTTTCTCTTCAGTTTAATCCTGGCCTTGTTCCCTTTTCCTTTCAACTGCTTCCTCTACTGCACTCACACCCAGCAACATCAGGATGGCTTTTTTTTTTTTTTGGAAACTCCCAGAAAAATCTCCACAGCAACAGAAAATTGAATGGATACAGAGAGAAGGAACTTATATGGTGCTGCAAAGACCACCTCCTCCTCCCCCCCCTTCCCTTTCTCTCCCTCTCTCCCTCTCCCCCTCTATCTCTCTCACACACACACACACACACATTAGTAAGAGTGGTAATTGTTTGCACTGAAGGGGGTGGGATTTAGGGATGACAGACCCCCAGTACAACACCGGTCATCAGCGCTGACCCCAATGTGATGGACAACAGCTTCAATTCAAGCTGCTCGCCAATAGAAAAAAAAACACCCCCCGATGTAAATCGTAATGAGAGCCATTGACAGGGGAGAGAAAGCAGAATGCAGAAAGAGGAAGCAGGCTTGAGAAAATGGAGCTAAAAAAAGAGGGAACATGCACCACAGCACTGCAGACGGTGGAGTTTCGGTTTTCGTGAAAGGCAGCTTATTCTCAAAGGCAGAGCAAAACGGTATGCAGCTACGGCGGGATACGAGACTGCAGAAATAAATATTACCTGGGATTTGGAAGACTCCTGGTGATGAGGAAAAAAAACAAAACAAAAGAAACCCGATTAGTAAAAAAAAACCCAACAACAACCGTATCTACTGAAAAATGGACAGAAACCATAAGAGAAGGACGAGACGGGAATGTTTCTCAAAAGAACGATATCATGATAAGTCTACTTCGTCGCGGAACCTCGGCGGTGATTAGTTCTCTAGGGCAGCACTGTGGTGTGTGTTATTCTTGGTGTATATCTGTAATCCTCACTTTAGCACAACTTGTGAAAGAGGAATGAATTTGTCCTGTGAATGTGAGCCGTAACTGCCCTCAAACTCGCTTACAATAAACATGATCATCACCCAGCTCTATTACACAACTTAAAGATTCACATAAGGAGACAGAACGAACGGACGGAAAAGTGGCTACACGATCAATCGGACTGAAATAACAACTGCTGATGATGTCCCGAGTAGAAGTGTGTATTTTGGTACCGACCGTGTGATGGCCTGGGGGAAGAGGAGGCTTGCTAGCTGGATAATGCTCCACCGTGTCGATGATGGTCTGCCTCTCGCCGCGCTGGTTGATTTTCCGAAACCTTCTCCTGGACTGTCGATGAGACGCCTGCCTCTGAAAATACTCCTCGCTGTCTTCCACATAGTCCACCTGACAGCCACAGAGGAAATCAGTTAGTTATGGTGGAGGAGGGAAAAAAAAAGGTCTCGCTTTGTGCACAGCAACACGTCAGCTCACATCCTCTTCAGTGTAATTACACATCCTCTTTAGCTCATTCACACACACACACACACACACACACACACACACACTCACCACTATCATCTCAGAGGCCTCCAGGACGATACACTCGCAGCCTCGCCGCAAACTCCCTGCAGAACGTTTCCCAAAACTGAGAGAGAGAGAGGGAAACAATTATAGGTTATACAGAAAAAAGCACACACATTTAGAAAACAAAGAAGCACCACCGCAATGACGCGCACACCTGCTGCGTGGAAGGAACATCGATTCCTTAATGAAAACCGAGCCAGACAGCAAGATGTACCAGCAGCTTCCGATGTCGTCCGGGCTAAAACACAAAGAAAAGAGCAATGGATTACACTTTGCTATTTTTCAGACTCCTTACGCTGCTATCAGGCCACACTGCTGCTGAATTTCATTTCCAATAGCAGTTTCAGAAGGTGCAAAAAGATTTCAACAGTCGAATGTGTTTTTCTATAGCAACAACTAATTCCCAGAGATAAATGATAAAAACGCTCCTGAGGTACCGGTGACCAGTGTATCTGCCGTTTCGGCCCGGCCTGCCTCTGCATGGTGTTCTGTTCGATTGGAGGCCACTCTGTGCAGCTGGAGATGGTTTCACATCTACAGCCCGGGTATCCATAAAGTTACAGAGTAACACAGGAGCTTTGAGAATGGATTTGGACTCTAGTTAACAGTCTGCTACACTGACTATAGAAATGGACATTTGGTGCAACCTAGATAATGATGGGTTCCCTCTTGAGTCTGGTTCCTCTCAAGGTTTCTTCCTTATGAAATCTTAGGGAGTTTTTCCTTGCCACTTATTCGTTCTTTCTCCTTAACAATGCCCACTGATAAATACGTATAAAAATGAATCGAAGGGATCGTTTCCCGGGACGTGTCCTCATGCCGTCGACAATCGACTCCGCACCACTCCACTCTGCTATGGATAATATATATACATATAATAGCAACCTCCACACTCCAGCCCAACAAATGTCATGAGTTTTATTAAACTATCAGCCAAAAGGCCACTGTGGAACACATGAATGGACACCAAACTGCTCTGAGAATCAAAGTGAAAGCTCAGGATGACAAACAGAGTTCTGCTTTTTAGCTCCGACTATGAAACTACAGTGTTACAGAGTCACGAGAAAAGCAAAGACTTTCAGGCGGCCAAAGTTCCCTTATGTAAAACATGATCCACAAATAGGGGGATTGTAAAGTTGATAAGAGCATTTGATGTATTTTTAATGTTTATTTTATTGATGGAGATTTTAAATACCATAATATCCGGACTATTAAGCGCACCCAAATATAAGATGCACCCACTGAATTGTACAAAGATTTTTATTTTGAACATAAATAAGCCGCACCTGTCTATAAACCGTGTCTACATTGAAACTAATGAACTGTACACAGGCACTAATGAAAGACGGTGTCTGTTACACGGCTTGTATCTAAACAGTAGCCCACCAAGAAACTCATTGTTCACTGTCTTCCTCCTTCCTTTCACAACAATTTCTCTCGAGGTGTTTTTCTTTTGGCATCATCGTGCGTTTAAAAATCACCATCGGTGAAGCTTTTCTCCTGATGCCGTGCAGCTCAGAACACAGGTGAAGTGCGTTTTTTCATGCCCGGTTGTTTTCAGCATGACGAATGATTCGCATTTCCTGTAGACAGTCCGAGTGAGCGGCAGGTCAAACGTCAGAGGAACATCATCCATATTTATGATGTGGTGCGGCCCGATTCAGTGAGAGCGCATCTGATTTAATAAAAAGAGTTTCATTGGTTCACCTGAACCCGTTCGGCAATTTCATTTGTCTAATGCTATGGAGTTCAGTTTTTTGGCTTGAAGTTTGTGAAACCGGGAAAAACCCAGGAAAAATCCATAAATTAGCCGCTTCGTTGTTTAAGCCGCAGGGTTCAAAATGTGGGATATAATAATTTTCATTGTTGCCAAATGTAATCGGCAATATAATGCAGCTAGAAGTACTGCAGTGTGTGTGAGTGTGAGTGTGTGTGTGTGTGTGTGTGTGTGTGTGTGTGTGTGTGTGTGTGTGTGTGTGTGTGTGTGTGGGGGGTGTATTGAGAATAAACTCACTAGTATAAAACCTCGTTGGCTTCATGATGCTCGTAGCGAACTGTTTCACACATTAACCTGAAAATAAATAAAATATTTAATTAATAAATAAGAGATAAAATTCACATGTATGAATGGCCACCAGAACAGTGTTGAAGTATTTGTTGTGTGCCTGTACCTGAGCTGGTGCTCTCTCAGGCTGGACAGTGCTTCCATCCCGTGTAGGTAAGAGTAGACGATCTGAAGGTCCTGCAAAACAACATAGGCATGTTAGCACGTGAAACAGTAACATAAAAAAACACGCCTGAGCACACGAGTACAGGATCCGCTTCTGTTAATCATTAGTACTAAATGAAAAGAAAATTATAAATTGTAAACGCCCTGCAGTTACATCCAACAACCAGCAAGGGGCAGCAACCCTATTATAATTGCCACTTTGGTGCAGACAGTCCGTCTCTTTTTCTTTTCCAAGCTGCATGCACACACACACACACACACACACACTCGCACCCATCCCATGACGCAATGCACTTCAGATCAATGTTTAACAAGAACGGCATGTTTGCAGATTCCACAATACCCGTCCTGTCATTCTTTCTCTCGCTTTCTCCGTTCCTTCCATCGTCGTGAAATGGAGAACTTGAGACTTGAGACTTTCGGTTCTTAGTTTTAACCATGGGAAATACTGAGTTATGCCTTCAGTGCCACCTGAGAAGCAGTAGCCGTCAGCAGATTTGATACGAAACGGAAACTAAAGACTGGAGTGGAAACTCGTGTCATTCTGGAGATTCCACAAGCTCTTTCCTATTGGGGCCTATGTACGCTTTTAAACTCCTCCAAAAAATTACAAGCGAATAGTCATGCACATTAATACATTAGAAGTCCATGCATGTATTTATTTTATTTGTTTTGAATAAATGACGGCTGTTTTTTCCACCACTGCGTGCACATCAATACGCGTCACAACGGCCAAACGAATCTTTCAAAATACGCTAAGGGTGATAGCTCAGAGGAGGATTGGGATTGGTGGAAATTGTTGCTTCGGGGATGTTTATTCTCAGAACATGGCATTTCCGCCCTTGTTCGCCCCCCCAACAGAATTCCTACATTCCTACGGGGAAGTGTCAGCGAGAGGCAGGAGTTTAGAGGCATCAGGGTGGAGGAAGAAAAAAAAAAAGCAACCATCGGTTACCAAACGTGACTCATGTCAGACAGGATGGTCGGATTGCTTCAGAAAAGTGTTGCTCTCCTGGGATTTTCACTCGCACCCGAGTTTAAACAAAATGGTGCGCAAAACAAAAACCAATCACGGTATGTCAGCAGAGGCAGAGACGCCACGATGCTTCCTGGCCGATCGGAATGAGGGGTATTGGAATAGAGAGCTCCGGCGCATGGTATAGCAGAACCAGACGTCATCTAAAGTAACAGGAAGTCTTTACACACAAACGTTGTGTTTTCTTGTGATTAACAGGACAATTCGTAATCAGTTGGTGTGCTCATGGTAAGAAACGGAGAAAACGCAACGTTCTCTGATAAGGAATTGCTCTGTACCAAACTGTCCCATCCAGTTATCTCGTTATCAGTTTCACACATTTACACTCATACAATTACGTTTCATTGCTCATCGTTCGACCCGAGCTGCAGCTTTGGGTTTTATATACACAACACAAAAGAATTATCTTCAAGTCACTGATTACAGGGACGTGAAAACATCAGGGTTGGGCTCAAAGCTTTGGAGTGACTGCTTGGAACGAAAAATCTGGGACTTGCAGAGGAATTACGGATCAACGTGAACCAGCGTTCAGCGTTTTTTTGCCTTGGCGCGGTCAGCGATAAAGTACAGGCTGATGACGACAGAGTTAGGATTAAAAGTCAGAGAGAGAAGGAGAGAGAGAGAGAGAAGGAGAGCGAGGAAAGAACATAGTGTAAACATTATTTACGCTCCCAGATTACAAAAAACGATGTTTGTGCACACAAACCACAAACAAGTCCAACAAGACGCAGCATTAAGTAGATTTTTATCAACAACTTTTTTTTGCCTGTACACTGCACATTTATCACCTGAAAACATGCACAAATACGACAAACGCAAGAAAGTCCTTTGAATAAAAGCAGTCAGACAAATCGATAAGCTGGATCAGTCAACAGAGGGAGTCTCAAGAGAAAAAAGAATCTGAAAAGTGTGTGCGTGTGTGTGCGCGCAAAGCTGAGTCATTGATGATTACACCAAGCCAAAGAACACACAGCATTTGTACGTGTACATACTCAGCTTTCTCCACCAGTACAAACGGGGCTGTGAGCACACGTGTGCACACACACACACCGTTCATCTCAAAGGAAGCAGTCACACATCACTAAACATGACCACATCATCAGGTCATTCATTCACAGCACGGTGGTTGAGAAAAAAAACCCTCGGTTGCATGAGTGTGTTTAACAACAGAAACACCAAATAACAAATACTACCAGTAAGAAAACGGAGTCAAAGGATATTTTTGCAGGGAATCTGCATGTAAACGTGTTCTAGGCTAATTATTCAGGATCTTCAGTATCGCTCTGAATTCACACACACTGGGTTAGAAACCTGGGCACGGTTCAGACATACACATTCACACCTAAGGGTGTTTCACACGAGTCAATCAGTTTCCATGTTTCTCAGAGGCAGGCTGATAGGGAAAAGAAAAAAAAAAAAAAACACACCTGGAGAACATGTGAAACTCACATGGAACTACCAGACGTACCAGGAACTACCAAGTGCTGTGACCAAGAACTCAGCCAGTTCTCACCAAATAACAGAAAACCATCTATCACCAGAGTCAACTGGTTACAGATTAGCAGAAAGATGAATGATGGAATCTTCTCTTGAACGCACGTTTGTATAAGGAAGAAAGAAAAAACAGGCTTGGATGGGTATTGGAAGCGTAATGGCAGCGTAGCCAGGTTTCAGGATCTACCTTGGCATTTCTCAGCAACAAACTCCATGGACTCTAGATAAAACCACCTTCAGCACGTGTACACGAATGTAAAGTTTTAAAGTTACGTAAATGCTGGCGACACGTCCATTGTTGCACAATGGTCATTTCCTCTTTCGTGAATCCTGTGCGCCGCTTCATCTCGGGGTTTTGTAAAGTAAAAAAAGCCTAAACGTGGCAGGGTGAGATAGCGAAAAGGTGTGCATAACGGTTGGTGAGTTTGCAGGACAAAGCAAGAACCAGAAAAAAGTGCGCCAACTAGAACTAGTCGCTTAGACAAGAAACTAGGTGTGCTACAACGCTGGCTGGTTTTTAAGCGTTGGCATTTATGAGGCTTCATGCGGACGGGGTGTAGTGATATAAAGCCTGGCTTTGATGAATAGCGTGAAGTGCCGAAGAGGTCAAGCTTTGCAGACAGTTACAAATGGTCAGTACCAGCTGGGTGCGTGAGGACAGAGGACTTTAGGCACGACTTTCAGCGAACAAGAATAACCCATCAAAACAATGGAGGTTAAAGGTCGTCATGTCAGCATAACACGTTTGCGTTGCTCGAACCACCGTTTGGAGAGCGGATATTGGAGGCACCAGGGTATCTTAAGCGTTTCGAGTGGAACACGCCTGGGCTTTGTTTGAATGAACGCAGCAGCTGTCCATGAAGACCCACCGGAGTCAACTCTGACCCGGCATTACACACATTCCAGGGAGTCTATTAAAGAGAATTCCACATTCCAGCCGAGGGACAGGCGATCGGTCAAACCCGAGACACGGCCTGTACTTTAGCAAGCGGTTCAGTGAAAACAAAACTCCATTAACCTGTTAAAGAGAAACCAAAGCTTTGGAAAACCCAAGTTAAATTCCTAACCTGGCCATCATCACGCTGGAATTTTAGACTCAAGGCTTTGAATCTGACGCTCTCAAAAATTCAAACCTTCACCAGTAGTGTGTGTGTGTGTGTGTGTGTGTGTGTGTGTGTGTGTGTGTGTGTGTGTGTGTGTGTGCGCGTGCGCGTGATCATGTCTAGGACCAGTTTACAAAAGTCGATATGACAAGAACTTGTATATATATCGAGCGAAGAGCACAAAGAAGATTGTGTTAACATTAGACCGACTTAAATTGTTCACCGAGCGTAACAGCAACCGAGCGTAACACCAATAAATCCAAATGAGACTTTCCCATAAACTCCTCCAGGCGGAAGTAAGAAATGCAAGTTTCCTTCTTTTAAACTAAACGTGGTGCCGACACATCATTTTCAAAGAAGGACGGATGAACTGAAATGAGGAACAAACTCGTTCGTCTTTTTACCTTTATTTACGATTAGTACATTACAATGTCAAATGTATTGGGACACGGCTTTTCAGCCATGTGTGCTTCTTCACCAAACTGTTACCTGCAAGTCGGAGGCACATGAAAACGAACGCTTTTGGATGTGGTAGCATGACATTTTCTTCATCACTTAAACTAGAAGACGCAAAAACCTGTTTCAGCCGGCTTCATGATGGAGTGGAAGATCTTGCCTGCTTTAGAGCTCTGACCTCAACTTCACTGAACACCTTTGTGATGAACTGGAATGCTGAGTGCACCTGCACTTTACTAACACTCTTGTGGCTTGATGAATCTCACGCAAATCTGGTGGAACATCTTCTCAGAAGAGCGGAGGTTAAAAGAACTGCAAATACGTAAATGGAGTGCAAAAAGCACAAACACCATACGCTTTGCTCAGATGAACACAAACATTTGTTCAGTGTCAAACTTTTGACCACTAATATTTTTTTTTGGTAATTGGGCCGAGTTTCACCTCAGCATGACTCAGATCAGCATCGTGGCTGGTTTCCACCGCAGTACACTTTATTCCCCCATCAGCGCACGCTAAATAAAGATAGTCTGGAGGTTAGAGGCAGAGTTGCTGCTACTGCAGCATGATTATAGCACCGCAAGTGTGTTAATGCAAACATCAGCACTGACACATCGCTTCGAAAAAGCAAGAGAGCGCAAGAGAGAGAGGAAGAGAAAGACAATGTCAGGCTCGGAGAATCTACACACATACACATCAAATCTGTTCCTGATACTATTCGTGTAAACATAAATGAAAGAATGATGTGCATGGACACACACACAGACACACACTGTTTCATAAAAAAACACATTATGAAAGTAAAATCTGTCGTTCTGGGGAAAGAGAAGAGATACTGCAGCTGGCTAAACAGGTGGAGAACGTGGGGAAATAACCCTCGACTCCATGTTACACTCATGACATTACAGGGATACTTTTAATAGAATAAAGAATATTATAGAACAAATGAATTCTGAATATATTACTCGATATTTTTTTTTATCAACAAAGAAACCGTGTGCCGGATCCGATTTACGAAGCATCGAAAGAGGACGCAGACTCGCTGCGGCGGGAAAAGCTACGTTTTTCCGCTTTCTTTCGAGCACTCAAAAGCGTTAAAAGTTTCAAGTGTTAATATGCTTTTTGTTTGCAATTCGCAGAAAACGCTCCATACTGAAAGCAACAACTCTGATGCTTTTTTTCTCCTCCAAAAGCTTTTCATTTTTAAACAATTTTGCAAAATGTTATTCATTTTCCCGTAAACTCTCAACATTTTCCCGTAAACTCTCAACATTTTCCCTTCAATTCCCAACGTTTTCCCTTCAACTCCCTGTTCACGTAACTCATCCAGGATCCTAGAAACGTTTTCCAGTATTGCAAGAACGATATTTCAATCGTATCAGCCGACCTCTAAAACGGCACAATTTCCTAAAACTATACTCTAGAGAGAAAATATTCCTGCTCACTGCACAACACTGCACGAGAAGGGTGTGGAAAATCAGTGAATCATATACGCCGGGATTCCTACACCTGTTTCCACTTGCTGAAGCCATAAAATCTGCCCCGATGGCGAGTGTTGCGTGATCTGAATGCGAGACTGGAGGCGCGCTCGCTTTTGACGCATAGCCCGAGAATCTTTTTGTGCAGGAACCAAAACACACACAAAAGAGGCCGAATACAAAGGAATCGTTTGAGAGGTGTGTGTGTACGCTATGGTCCTTCAAAGAGGACGCCGTCAAAAAGAAAAGCGGGTTAAAAAAAAGGGGGGAAGACTCTTGCCCTGAGGTATCAAATGCAAATAAATGTAATGTGGTAAAAGGTGCGCCATAGCCGGTCTTATCGTACAGTACATCTGGATGATGGGCTTCAAGACAAAACATTACATAAGATGTCAGAGACCATTTGTGGTGTGTGTGTTATTTTATTTCCCTTTATGGTGAAACAGAAGCTTAAGCAAGATGAAAATAAATAAATAAATAAAACATTGCCTTCGAGCAATTGTTCTCCAACCCCTTTCTTTCCTCCTGTTTCTTTTTTGTCTTTAAGGCGCTTTTCCTGTTTCCTCCGGCGACGGCCTCGTCAGTGTGGAGTCATTCAAACAGGAAATGCCATCACATGCCTTGCCTCTATTCCGGCGAAAAGAGGATTTGCACACCCAGACTCAAATTTACGTTCACCAGTAAATGTAAATGCGTGTGTCGGGAAACAGACGCGGTGGCAATATGGACGAAATTCGTAAATATCGCTGCCATCTTGGACCTGCGAATCCGGGTCCCGGGACGGGGCGATTACACATCTGTTTGTTTTGTTATTGTTTTGTTTTTTTTATCCTCTCTGAGTCATATTTCCTTGGAGGAATGTCAATTCATGATGTTTCAAATATAGCAGTTTCTCTACTTGTTTCATTCTGACTAACCACTTTGGTTAAGGATTATAATAATATTTCTCTTCTTCGGAATACGATGAAAGCAGAAAGCCACAAAGCAATCTGAACGTGCTGTTTAAAAAATAAATATAAAACACACACACACACACACACACACACACACACACACACACACACACACACACACACACACACACACACACACACGAGCGCCGTGTCTCAGAATACACGCTGCTTGCATTGTGGTTTGCTGTGTGAAAAAAAAAAAAGAGGTGTGAGAAACTCTCATAGCAGGGTTCTGCATCTGAGAGCAAACGTTTTTATTCTTTCTCTCAGACTCTTCGCTACCTGAACATCCTGACCGCGTGCGCCGGAAGCGTGCATGCACGTGGGTGCGAGACAGCGTGTGCAAAATAGATGCAAAAGAAACCGTGCAGCAACTCGTCTTGCTCGAGGGGTACAGCTGCACTTTATATGCAGACGTCTACAAAACAAACGTTTACATTCAGCAAGGGGGGAAAAAAAACGCTAAGCAAATTCGGTCTGCTAATTCGAAGAAGGTTCTTTGAAACGTATATAATTTATGTAATAAGAAGTTGAGAACGTGAAATAAGATTTACAAGTCACAAGGATGTGGCAATGCCTCATTACCCCCACATTTCTCTGATCAGAGTAGCTGCGCGGTCGTACGACAGTTAGAAACCGACGAGACTCTTTCAGACACCTGCTGCTTTGCCTCATGAGATCACAGATGGTTAGACCTGTTCATCTTAAGCCCCTCAAACCTAAACAGCACGCTTCATTTTGCTCTACACCATCACTGATTCCATCTTGGAGCTTCCTTCAAAAATAAATACCCTGTTTCTCGAAAAACTCAATAACACAAAATCTAAACAAACATGCAGAATGAGGTGCATGAAACCTCTTCTTTGCCTCCATTAAAATTTTTTAAGTGAAGTTACTTTCATGCTTCCAGGAAGAGCTGAAGGTATTTTCTCCACACTCACACTGAATAATTTATACACGCATTACATTTAACCCTATGGCTTCCCGCCTAATGGAGCGTCTGCATTAGTGTTTTTGTTACTTAAATCTCAAAAAAAGAATTCTCTCGTTGTGTCCTTAAAAGTCTGCGTTCGCTGGAGACGCTTCTGCATATACATATTTAACAGCTAGAGGGGAAAAAAGGGTGGTGAGGAACAACTTCAGACCTGCACAGATCATGCGGTGAAAACTGCACGGTTAATCAGAATCTATTTTAAAACAAAAGAGCATTGCTCTGCGGTACCATCTGATAATACTTGTGGGAAAAAAACTAAACGCCGGCCTCATTACACGAAAATCAGCTGCTTTCACAAAAATCACAATTCGATTTCCATGAGCCTCTCTTCCTCAAACATAACCGCAGTTGTGCCGAACCAAATAAAGGAAAAATTTTAGTTTCTTGTAAAATACACTATACAAAAAAAAAAACCCACCACTGAACATTTCCTTCAACGTTAAGGCTCCTTTCACTGTTATAATAGCCTCCACTCTTCTGGGAAGATGTTCCACTAGAGTTTAGAGTGAGTTTGTGGAGATTTGTGATCATTCAGACAGCGTTAGTAAAGTCAGATAGTGATGTAGGTGATGTGAGGAGGCCTGGGGCGCAGCTCCAGAGCGTTCACATACATCCCAAAGGTGTTTAATAGGGTTGGAGATCTATAGAAGGAGATCTTCCACTCCAAAACCATGCAAAGCATATCTTCATGAAGCTGGCTTTTTTCATGCTGGAACAGGTTTGAGTTTCCTAGTTGAAAAATGGGAAAGCCAAAGACATCCTATACAATCATAAGACTCCAACGTCCCAAAACTTTTGTCCTTTTATAACATATGTACTAATGGCTGGCGTGTTTTTGGAGTATAACTCTGTACTCTGTGTCACCAAATGAAACAGCTCGAGTCACAAAGTGAAAATTTCTGTATTTGTGTCTCAACTGGGCTGAACACACAATCATGACAATCCCATGGTGAAAACTAAATTAGCACTTTCCAAGTTTGTAGAATTCGAGTTATATTTATATTGAGTTTGTAATCTTGCGTACCAGTGTAGATTTATTCATTACTAGAGATTTAAAGCACGTTTGTACGTCGCTCTGGACAAGGGCGTCTGCTAAATGCAGTAAATGTAAATGTAAAACGTAGCTGTTCTCACAGCTTTCGTATGAACCAAAGAAGACACCCTTCTGCTCATATAGTCACGGATCTGCATTTCTGAAGTGCAGAAAGACTCAGGGTGATTTATTTAGCCAGTGTGTGTCTTGTTTTTTTTCTGTCTAGTTCACAAACAGACACGAGGGTTAAAGTCATTAGCGGTCAGCCTTGTAATTTCCTGAGAAGCCGAAAAAGGCCAAAAAGCACCTGTCGACTGCTGACCATCACCCGTGGAAAAATAGCATGTGCGTGTGAACACCGATTCAGATCCAAAATAAAGAAGAAGCTCTGTTATCAGGAGAAGAACTCGTGGCTTGATTTCATTTAAAAACCTATGATGCCTCATGTGACATATTCCTGAAATTATAACAAACGTCATGATAAAATCTATTAGCTGGAAAGCAAAGGGACTCAATCAACAAATTTTAACCAATGATTTAAAAAAGATACATTTAAAACCATTTTTCTTTTAAAAGTGGTGGCTCAGAGTTTAAGGCTCGGGGGTTTAAGGCTTGGGGGTTTAAGACTCGGGCTCGGGGGTTTAAGACTCTGGGTTACTGAGCAAAAGTTTGGAGGTTCAAGCCCCAGTATTGCCAAGCTGCCATTCTGTGGCCCTTGAACAAGGCCCCTAAACCTTTGTGTCCAGGGTTGCTGTATAATGTTTGACCCAGCGCTTTGATCCTGTGCTCTGATACCAGCTTCCTAACATCTCTGGGATAAGCAAAGCAAGAATTTGCTGTAAAAGTAAAATCTGAAAAGTATAAAGCCCCATTTTTTCCCCTTTAAACGTATTAATCACGTTTAATGTTACAGAAAGTTTGTGAAACAGTTCCTGATAGTTTTCTCTCCAGCCCATTGTATTTCAGCTGAAAGTTCATTAAAGGAAGAAAAAAAATATAGCTTGTTATGTTTTTGAGAAACTTCAAATACCGGATGTTTTCCATGACTGTTACAAAGCACCAACACTCGAACTGGAGACTCCTTCCATTTAACAATTTGATGATTTTCTGCAACAAATAACACCAGAATTTTCATGAATCCCACCTTGCTGTCCGAACTGCTGTTACTGAAAACTAATCAGACATGTCCGGTGTAAGAATCTGGAAGTGATTTGGTACTAATTAAGTTCTTTAGGTTTTGTGGAAGGATGGCCTCTGATAAATAAATACATGAAGTCAATGATTTTTATACTAATTTTAACCAATGCGCATAAAACCCCCCATTTGATCACTTGTACACCAGCTCTGAACTCTATAAAACATACAAGAACAATGATGGATGAGGATGTTAATGGGTTTTGAGAGGCGCGTTTATAAAATGAGCAAAAACACACAAAGATTTCACCAAGATTTCCGTTTTCCAAACTATATGCATATTTAACTCCTACAACTTGGTCTGACACAAAGACTTGATCTGCTGCTCTGATTTCTGCACAAATCTCCCACATTATTCACATTTGTAAGTGATGAAACATTTGACCCACTGCACCTTTAAACAATCAGACGCATTGTTTTGCTTCTCTCCCCCAAACTCAATGAGCTCACATCATCATTTGCAACCCAAATAAAGTAGGAAAGGCCCGGAAAAACGCTGCGGTCCATCAGTGTGAACACACACACACACACACACACACACACACACACACACACACACACACACAGAGACTGGATCTCATTACGCCACGCTGACCCTGCAATAAAGGGCCGAATCCACATAAGCGCCCTATTGTACTGATAAGTGCCCTAGGTAGGGCGTACAGGCCCATATTTTAAGGATGACGTAGTGCACTTCGTATAGGAGCCGAACAGCCTTTTTGGGATTCAGCCGCTGAAGAATCGCGGAGTACAGCGGTTAAAATAGGACACACATTCGCGACCGCAAAAGGGGAAAATTTCAGGGAAAAAAAACAAATTTTCCCTCACTGTCCAAAATAAACGCACATTTTCGCCTAAAAAAATATTTATTAATCATATAATTTATTCTCGCTGTGTCCAAACTCAATCCCAATATCCCAAAGTAATAGTACCGGGGGCTACGGGTTGTTATATTAGCTTAGCTCCAGTTACAAATAATACACAAAAAACGTATCAAATAAAATAAAACCTTAAATTCGAAGTCTTTCTTGAAATAAAGAGAAATAAACAGCATCCTGCTTCTTACCTGTTGCGTCCTTTCGATGGGGTTCTTCATAATCGCCTGCCGAAAACTGCTATCTACATAAGACGCCATTCTGTACTATTAAAACCGCCTTCTAAAGCCAATAAAACGCTCAATAAACCTCTATCACACTTAGGGCATTTCTCCACACTGCTTTGGTCCCGGTCTGGTGAAATCCAGTTACCTATCGAAAGTCTTAAAAAAGACGCAAAGACTTGAAAAGTCACTCCTGTTGTCCTTTAGGCCGCGTCCGGAGCCGCGGCCTCGAGTAGATTCCGGTGAGCGAAAAAAAAGGAGCGGTGCTCCGCCTCCGGTTGACACTTTCCTCGGTGTATTAACCAGTGATTTATTTCAGAGTCATACACTGGCCGGTCTATAGATAGACATTGTATTTCAACGGAACACCTCCATTGTAAATTACTAAGGTATACGGTACCTCAGAGGAAAAATACAGTCTTCTTACTCGGGGTTCAGAAGAGACCTAACGGGCAGAGACTGGGCTGCTGCTCCGGGACAGAGTCCAGCCGCATGGTGAGTTCTATAATTCGCGATTTTCTTTTTGGAAAGATCCGGTTACTGATCTGATGGTCCACTCTGCGGTCAGTTGAATTAAGAATGATGTCCGGCTTCTGAAGAATACACAAACTAGCGTTAAAGCGAGATACGACGCGAACACGCCACGGGCGGGGCTCCGGCCTCTGCCTCTGTGCGGGCGGTAGGAGATCCGGCGGCGTCGTGATTCGGGAGGAGTGGCGCGGAACAGATTGGGCATTGATTGCACGCTCTCTGCTGCCGCCTTGTGGACAAAAGCCGCAATTGTAAAAAAAAAAAAAAAAAAAAAAAAAAAAAAAGGCCAAAATGGCTGTGTTCTAGGGATGTAACGGTACACGTATTTGGACCGAAAATATTCGGTTCAAGGATGTCGGTTCAGTACCCGTGTACCGAACTTTTTTTTACGTGCTTAACATTGTTAAAATCTGAGTTATCTCACGAACGTAGTGGCAGACCACAGGTGTGTTTAGTTTTTTACAAACACATAAAAAAAAAAAAATAATAATAAACTAGAGTTTACTCACTGAGTGGCTACTCACTCTCTACCGGAAATAAGATTTGTTTTGCACATACATGAAAACGCTAAAGAATCCATAGCGCCAGCGTTAGCCGCTAACCAGAAGTTTTTTAATAAAAAAAGTAAGTTATGTACCGAACTGTAAATTTTGTGCACTGTTACACCCCTGATGTATTCATATAAAAAATCGTCACTTAATCTGTTAAAAAGTTAGATTCTCCTACTAAACATTTTGACATTTTATTTTGACATATTATGAAGTATTTATGTGCCAAATACACTCTTATCGAGTTTAAGTATAAGTTTCAGAAAGTAATTTCTGAGTATTGACCTTTATGATGTCATGAAGTGCAGAATTCCCTGTATGTCCAAGACAGTAAGACTGTAGACATAAGACAATAAGAAGGTAGACATAAGACAGTAAGAGAGTAGACATAAGACAGTAAGAGGGTAGACATAAGAAAGTAAGACTGTAGACATAAGACAGTAAGAGGGTAGACATAATACAGTAAGAAGGTAGACATAAGAAAGTAAGACTGTAGACATAAGACAGTAAGACTGTAGACATAAGACAGTAAGAGAGTAGACATAATACAGTAAGAGGGTAGACATAAGAAAGTAATACTGTAGACATAAGACAGTAAGAGAGTAGACATAAGACAGTAAGAGGGTAGACATAAGAAAGTAAGACTGTAGACATAAGACAGTAAGACTGTAGACATAATACAGTAAGAAGGTAGACATAAGACAGTAAGAGGGTAGACATAATACAGTAAGAAGGTAGACATAAGACAGTAAGAGGGTAGACATAAGAAAGTAAGACTGTAGACATAAGACAGTAAGACTGTAGACATAATACAGTAAGAAGGTAGACATAAGACAGTAAGACTGTAGACATAAGACAGTAAGAGAGTAGACATAAGACAGTAAGAGGGTAGACATAAGAAAGTAAGACTGTAGACATAAGACAGTAAGACTGTAGACATAATACAGTAAGAAGGTAGACATAAGACAGTAAGAGGGTAGACATAATACAGTAAGAAGGTAGACATAAGACAGTAAGAGGGTAGACATAAGAAAGTAAGACTGTAGACATAAGACAGTAAGACTGTAGACATAATACAGTAAGAAGGTAGACATAAGACAGTAAGACTGTAGACATAAGACAGTAAGACTGTAGACATAAGACAGTAAGACTGTAGACATAATACAGTAAGAAGGTAGACATAAGACAGTAAGAAGGTAGACATAAGACAATAAGAGGGTAGACATAAAACAGTAAGAAGGTAGACAAAAGGCTGTGATGCCAGTTTGCTGCCCACTTCCTGTGTGTGTGTGTGTGTGTGTGTGTGTGTGTGTGTGTGTGTGTGTGTGTGTGTGTTTGCATGTGTGCGTGTGTGTGCGTGTGTGTGTGTGTGTGTGTGTGTGTGTGTGTGTGTGCGTGTGTGTGTGTTTGGGGGGTTATGGTTTCCTGTTTCAGATGGCTGCATGCTGAAGGTGACAACCGTGTGTTTATTCTGTCAGTTGAACGTTTCATATTGTGTTATAGACCAAGTTTTATTATTAAGCGTAGCTGTCTAACAGTTATATAGGTGGGTTTGACATTTGATCCTTTAGCATATTATTTTATTCCCACCTATGTTTAAAAAGCTCAGGCACTAGGATCTATAATGGCTTTTAGAGTGTATAGAAAATAATAAAAGAAGGTCAATCCAAACCCCAGCAATCTACAACAGAAGCCAGTTTTACATGTTTTTTCACCCACTTAGGCTGAGATCCTGCCCTAAAGAAATCGACATGTGTACCTTTGTGGCATTTCAGGAGTTTGTTGCCATTTATTGCATATTTCACTGTTCCAAATGTCATTTATTTCCTACTAAAATCAATTTCTCATTCTTGCAATATACTTTTTTCTCCAAGACTCAGTGCATGTCGGTGTGTGACAATGTAAAGAGCAGCAGTCACTAATCTCTGAACACTTTGCATTCTTCTGGGTAAACATCAGATCAGCAACTGTCTACACAGGAAGTGGTAACCACAAGATTTTATTTAATTTTTTTTACATATTTTTGAGCCTACACTACATTCGAACACACCTTCTGTCTGCCACGTATATTATATTCATAGCACTCGGTAGTATAAGTCAGTCGGCCTTCTACCTGCTGCAAATCTAATTTGTACCGACTTACACCAGGCTAAAATACATTTGCAAAACTCAATTCATGAAAACTGAATGTGTGTGTGTGTGTGTGTGTGTGTGTGTGTGTGTGTGTGTTCGTTTCATTTTAGTGTAATACTTTAAATGTACACAAGGTGGCGATAAAATACAATACAAAATACAATACACTGTTCTAAAGCAGTGTTGTTTCCCCACAGGCATAATTGCCAGAAGGTTCTACAAATATACTACACACGGTTATATAGCATATAAAACAACACATACATTGTTACTGTATTAAAAAAAGTACTTATACGTTTATTTTGTGTCAAACTTGTATATATAGAATACAGAAAATAAGGGTGGTTAAAGATGGTGGTCAAAACCAGCCAATGCATCATTGACACCCAACTACCTGCCAGTGACCACCTTCACCATAGTAGATGTCTAAACAGAGGACACATCATCATCATCAGGGACTTTTGTATCCCAGTCACAATCTGTTTAACCTCCTTCCATCCAGAAGAAGATGTAGGAACATACACACCAAAACCAGCAGGTTTAGGGCCAGCTTTGTTGTAACATCCATCACCCTGCTGAACACTACACCACGAGGACACCAGAGGATAATTTCTCTATAATCATAACTGTACATAATTGTAAATTAACAGCATATCCTACATAGCATTATCTTCTGTATATCTGTATACCATCTGTGAAAACGTTCTGTACAGCTTTACATACAGTGTACATTTATTGTTATATACTGTCATATATTGAAATATATAAATATATATCTGCTTGCACAACAGCTTCTGCTTTTATATTTATCTTTTCATGTCTATTTGCACCTCTGGTAGATGGTAAACTGCAGCGTATATTACAGTATACCAGTACTAGCTTTACAATGCAATGACAAGAAAGTTTTATCCATCAATAAAATTAACTGTTTAATTTATTTATTCAGCTTTAATGGCTTTATTATTGAATCAGTTAGTCAAATACCGTGGTCAGAGTCTAGACGGCTCCACATCCTATCTCTATCGCAGGATATCACGCAAGAACACACACTAAGGGCAATTTAAAGTAGCGAATACACCTGTTGACATGTTTTTAACTGGTGTGTGAGGAAAGCCAGAGAAACAGGAGAATTCTACCAGCAGGGCCACAATAATCTCAGAAATAAAATATCGAATAATTTATAAATATACAAATTATGAAACAAACATTAGAAGTCTAAGAGAACAATAAATAAATAAAATTCAAGCTACAGGTTCAAAACTGGGGATAATCTCCTCCTATCCATTTTAGGCACTTGTACTATTTTTATATTCCAAGTATTTTATTCTCCAATGCAAGAATTGCATTCATGCAACTATTGTGTAAATCTACTGATTGTTCACTCTCATCACTGACCATCCAAAGAGGAAAGGGTCCAACTGGCATGCTCAGAAAAGTCGAATAAAGCTCAAGCCTGGTGGCCTAAACAGCCAGAATGCAATCTAAGTTGTTTTCTAAATGAATAAATGAGCAGAAGACAGATATTGCTCAGACATGATTATGATTTTGAAGGTGTGAGCTTGAGAATCAGTTTCTAAAAACAAGTCACAAGTGACAATGACAGGCTCGGAACTGGCTGTGGACACCAGTGTACAGATATATATATATATATAGTATATATAGTATAGGATTGTATGGTAGTAAGTAAAACATGCAACAATATCCCTGAAGAGAAACCTCCACATGCTTCAACTCAGCTGCTTTTAAACACATTGACATCTATTCTAGCAAATATGACAAATCACAAGAAGATTGGACATGACTGCATACCTTTAAACCTGATGGATGCACAGATGATGCTCTACAAGCTCAGCACTGACTCTCCCAATAGTGCTATTAGAGCAGACTTCTCAAATTTTTTATTAGTTTATAATTTCCCTTAAGATATTACTGGGTTCTTCTCACCACCACTACCACCACTAGAGGCAAGGAAAAGGGTTTTGTAAATGAAACTTGTAAATACACCACATGAAGAAGAGTCTCAAAATACACACACACACACACACACACACACACACACACACACACACACACACACACACACACACACACACACAATAGATTTTACATGTGTAGTGTACTTTCATATTGATAAATGAGTTGATATTTTTATATGAGCTGTTCTTGGAACACATGTTACTTGACAAGTCCAAGAATATTGCTCTTGGTAGCCATGATGCTACACTAATAAAACAGCAAGGATAATAAAATTGCAAGACAAACATTTCAAATCTGAGATAAAAAAATTCTGCAGGTGTTCTGTTCCCATGGTAACTAGCATGTTCAGAATCACAGTTTTCCATTTTGTTTAAAAGAGATATGTGTATGTATATGTGTAACAATAATATAATAAAGAATACTTATAATCACAACCTTCTTCTTATAAAAATTTTTAAGGTTTAAAAAATCTTTGAACATTGAAGGATGAGAAGAACAAGCCATAAGCAAAGGCACCTTGATAAGCTTTAGCAAAATTCAGATATTTAAGCAAAGAAAAGCAGACAAGAGAGTGAAAATAGAAACAGAAACTGCGAGAAAATAAAATAAAATACCAAAATAAAAAAAAACGTACGTCATGTTGTTTGTTAGCACAGTAGGATCTGGGACTTTTTTCTTATTCGATGGTCTACTTGATAGTCTGTGGGTGGTACTCAGAAGATATGATGGCATTGATATTGACTTTTTGACAGAACGCTTTCAAAATCTATGACATGAATTGCTCCCCTCTTGTTATCCTGTGGGATACTAAAGTGTTGAAGCACCACAATATATAATTTGAACTGTCTGTATGGCAATAGGGAAGTTGGGGAGTAGCACAGGATGACGTGTTTTCAAGAAGCAGTCCAGGAGGAATATCATGATGGAAAAGCTTTTGGCTTTGGATATTGCATGGATCTGTATTGAAACTGTGATCTACAAGTAAGCAAGGATGCTTGATATGAACTATAATAATCCTGTGAAATTGGTCTTTACAAATGGACACCAAAATGAGTGATTAGTCTTTAGATGCCATGGTGACCTCAGTGATTTGTGATGCCAGATTCACGTAATTTGAGGAACATGTGTCATGTATTAGGGGTATTATAATTATGATCTCACAATTAACCAAGGTGACAATAAACACTGGTGGAAGAATTTTTGTTAGGACCAGGGTTCATCTTTCATGAATTCATCTTTTTATATATAGTTTATAATATAGTTTTCTCAAGCTGAAAAGACTTGAACAGGGGGAAGATCTTACCTCAGTGACCTCATCACACCTCGCACTGCACCACACTGTCTGAGATTCTCCAGTTGACTGAAACCACCTACTCTCTGAATGAGAGGTAAGTATACTTTAAGGCTCTTCTCTGTTCTGGCACCGAGTTGGTGGAATGAACTTCCTCTAGATGTCCGAACAGCGGAGACCCTGGTTATCTTTAAGCGACGGTTGAAGACCTTCATCTTCCTGAAACACTTAAATTAGCACTTTCCAAGTTTGCTTTGTAAAAATAAACAGTTGTAATCTGATTTATATTAAGTTTGTAATCTAGTGTACCAGTGTAGAATTATTCATTGTTAGAGACTCAAAGCACTTTTGTACTTCGCTCTGGACACGGGCGTCTGCTAAATGCCACAAATGTAAATGTAAATATAAGATGTCTCAACAAGCTGGGCAAGACTTTAATTGTTTTGCTGGTTCTCTGTGGTCATTCAGAATTTTCTGCACCCTCCTGCTAATACCTTTGCAGGGTTACATTTCCTGGAATAGAAAAGCATAAGGCTATAATTTCAGTGGTTTCTATAATGCTGCCACTGAATTGCCCCTGTTCTGATCGCTAAAGAATCTTTTTTTTTGCAATAATGGATCAGGATGACCGATATATTTCAGGCCTCTGAGGCAAAGTCATTCCATTTGAAAGATTTGGAATTGCCTTAGGCAGTGAGAAATAAAGATGCAGTGGATATATTGTCGATTCAGGATTCTAAATAGTGGGCTGGAGCTATTGGTCTTCTGCACTAAGAAGATGGCCTTTGGATTTAAATGTTTTTTGTAAATCCCAAACCTCTATTGGACCCATTGTCTTATGTAACAAACCAGACTCTGGGAAAAGAATTAGTATCCATGTGAAGGTATTTTATTACAGAATCTACATAAACAAGGTTAATAATACATTCTAAATATCAAATCATAAGCAAAGAAGGTATAACTAAGCCAATAGGTAATCCAGAGAGTACTCTTGATGACCAGACAAGTCAGGCAGCAATATTCATGCTCAGTCATTAAAAAAATCATAATATTGTACACTTATTTTAAAATTCTTGAGTGTTTACTTGAACTGGAAAGTAAACTGGAAACGGATATCAGAGGTTGTCATGCTGGAGATCCTGAGAATGATATCTCTGGAAGGACATTGCCTGGGTTAGTGTTTCATTTAGCATAATAATTTTATAGGAGATTCAGTTCTATTTAATTCAAATTAAATTAAATGTATATTTTTACAATCAGATGAGGATCACCACAATTACGGTATCATTTTATTTCAAAGTGGCAAAGTCCATTCATTCAGTTCATTTATTCAATTGTTATACATGCATAAGGTTATTAAAGTGTGATTCTTATACTATATTTAGTTGAATTGAGACGAGTGTTTGCCAGAAAAAAAATCTAACAATATTTTGAGATTAATTCATAGTTAGTCATCCACTAATCTGATTAAACAAACAGCTTTTCAAAAATTGCAATACATTTTAATAATAGCATATATTATTAATTTAACTGTGTTTGCTCCATAAAAATTATATGCTAGCATTAATCTGTTACACTTTAAACGTTATTACGTATAACATAATGTATAACATTATTATATCTGTTGGCAGATGTTGTGAATTTTAATTTCCACACTGCCAAATTGTGACTGCTGGGCCCTTGAGCAAGGCTCTTAGCCCTCATCTGCTCAGTTGTATAAATTAGATAAGTCTTTCTGGATAAGGGCATCTGAGCATCTGCCAAATGTCATGAATGTAATGGCAACATTCAATTCTTTCAGCAGATGTGACTCTTTTGGCAACTATTTCCATTCCAACAGCAAAAATATAAATAAATATATAAATATATAAATAAATAAATAAATAAAGAAAATATACTAAAATGGTCCCACAATTATGACTACATCCCTCAAATTTCAGCTACCATTTTAATGTCTTCTCAAGAGACAATACAGGTAGTCCTCTACTTACGATGGAGATACGTTACGACAATCCCATTGTAAGTCAAAAATATCATAAGTCAAAGATGGTACTATGACTGTGACAGCTTTTCCTGCTTCTTGATGATTTATAATTTTCATTTTCTGCTCTAAACTGATGGCTTTCCTCTTCATATTTTCACTACAAGCAGGTGACATACTTGGGCACTTGGAAGACATGCTTTTATCAATAAAATTGCTATTTGAAACAGAAAAAAAAACTTTACTTTGTTGACAGCTAGTGAGAGTGGGGCATCTCACCGGGCGAGAGATACGCTCATCCCAGCTTCATGCTCAACGTATCGTACATCGTATACTGGTGCCTGTGCCTTTTGTGCGAAATTTTGAATATTTTTACATTTTTGTCGTATAGCTCTCATCATCATAAGATCGAAAAATCGTAAGTCAAAGCATCGTAACTTGGGGACCATCTGTAATATGGAAATGAAACTTGGATATATTTTGACAGTAATGGCTTTCATTTCTATAGTATTATATTCAAGTTTCATTTCTTTAGTGTTGTCCCTTTAGAACACATACTGATATGGTTGCTGAAATGTGGAGGGTGTATTCACTTTTTGAATACTCCATATAAGTATGTATATGTATGTATGTGTGTGTGTGTGTGTGTGTGTGTGTGTGTGTGTGTGTGTGTGTGTGTGTGTGTGTGTGTGTGTGTGTACTGCTGTATAAAGGAATGTCTCACTTGAAACCATGCTACTCTACCGCTATATTTGGAGGGTTGTGATTACACTCACAGCCATGGTCATGCTTAACAACAGCACTCTTACTCATACAAAGTTCACAAGCTACTACTAATCTGACCATCAAGTAAGTATTTAGTTATATTAAGTCTATTCGACATACACAGATGTATTAAAAAAAATAGTTTTAATCCCATTTGCATTATTTCAGAATTATTTCATTGCATTAAAATTTCTTTTGCCATTTATTAAAAAGTTAAGACACCCTGACCACAAAGTTCCTAATTTTACAGCTAGCCAGGATTGCTTTCACAATATTATTGAGACTGATGCAAGGCATCTTGTTAAAAATAGTTCAGGCTTGGCAAGATTCTAGCTGTAAGACTTTTCTTCAGCAAAGCATTATGCAAGAGTTTTATTCAACCAGTGATTAGCATTCCTCATTTCCAAAATGAATTCTCAGCAGACATTTCCATCTCCCTAAATGCATGCTTACACAATTTTATTTTTACACACACTCGTGCTCTCTGAAACTAGTTCTCTGTACCTGATTTAATCACAGCTACCCATTCTCTCTTTTTAAAACATGAACACACTTTGGAAGCTGTAATCAACCACATAGGCAGCTCTTGCCATTCAAGCACATATGAGAATGTAAAAACAAGACTAGACATGCTTGGTTTTGCTGCACAACACTTATTATGTAAATGCCCACAACATGGGATTTTGGATGGCAAAGTGTTCAGTTGTGGTTAGCGCTAATTTAACCCCCGAAGGAGTCCAGTAGTAAGGCTGATAATGATTGAAATTGAGGTAAGATTGATTCTGCGAATAGGGTGAGACCCTGGTCAGAGTGTTACTGTCAGTCTCCAAGGTTGCCAAGAGTGGAAATGAAAACCGTGCGAGTCACAGTGTTAAAGGCAACAGATAAGTCAAGGAATGTGAGTTACAAAGACATAAGAATTCTGTCTGGCTTTTTTTTTGTGTAAAGCCTGAGTAACTGCAAGAATGGCCATTTCCAAAAAATACATGGCCTTGTAACCACAATAATTGGCATCCAGGAGGCAATTTAGCTGAAGGCAATGAAGACAGCACTCCACGTTCCAGGCTCTTGAATCGGAATAGAAAGAGGGAAATATGTCAGTTGTTATCAACATTTGTAGGGTCAAGCATGAGTTTCTTAAGCAGAGGTATGAAGTAAGCAGACGTTAAAGATGTAAACCAGCAGTCACATACAGTGTAAATACATCCTAAGCAGGACGTTGGATGATTTGTAATTACTGTCATCATAAACTATTCCTCTGTGTCTAGCTTGAGTGTGTAAAAGGTTGGATACACCTTATTGACACTTAACACTTACTTAAATAGAAGGTCAGGGCTACTTTAGTTACTTCAGAAAACAGGTCATGAAGCAGTTTTTCTTTTTAGGATGAAGAACATCAGACTGCAGTGACCTGGAAGAGTCAATCTAGCTGCTATAGAAAAGAGAGCACTTCATCAAGGGTTTTGTATTTTAGCAAGGAAAAAAACAAGACAATTGAAACTAGATGGTATATTTCATATATATTGTATATATAAATCTCTGGATCTCATATCCACTGTAATAAAGGAGTCCCAATATAAATGTAAATACTCAACAATGAGCTAGCTAGATTTGCCTCTAGCTAGGAGCTCTGAATAATCACAAACTGAGCAAAGTTTCAAAGTGAACTCTCTGCACTCTGTAATATGAAAAGTAAACAAACACTAGAACTTTGTCTGGGGAAAAAAAACAGAAGCCTAAAGCTTAGATTGTATCATCAGCTGGCTAATAAAAGAGCTGATCTAATAATGAGGAATGTTAGCAACCACAACAATTACAAACGCATCCTGAATCTGTGTAGTGTCTACAATTACATTTACATTTATGGCATTTGGCAAACACCCTTTTTCAGAGCGGAGTCGGTTATCTCAGTTATACAGCTGAGCAATTGAGGGTTAAGGGCCTTGTTCATGGGCTCAGCTAGGGCAGCTTTGTGGTCTACAAAGGTTTGTCCTGTTGTACATACACTAACCTGGAAATAATTCTGCTGACAGTGCTTAGAGTGATCGTTTGATAATATTGACTACTACAGCACATTTTCGTAAATGTGTACATAAACATTTGCAGAAATACATCTGCATCTAATTTTAAAAGCCTTTCATTAGCAGCAAAAGGCAATGCCACAACTCTTTACAGGAAACTGATTGCATCGCACTTCATGATAATAAAACACTCTGGTTATTAAGAAATAATTGCCGGCCATTGATTAAAGAGTGCTTGTAGCTGTGCTCGGAATCCAGGCTTATCGTGATTTGCATGCCTGCTTCATCCCGCCGAAGGATTTTGTTATTGGTCTCTTCCCCTGCACTTTCAGTGGAACCATGGCGGCTGTTTATGAAATCAATAACATAAGACGCTGTAAATTGGGAAGCACTTCAAAGGACTGTTAAAAAAAAACCACTCGGCTCATCTGGGCCTTCTTCAGAGCGGTTTATTAAACATGGAGCAGACTCACCCAAACATAGTCTGGTGAAACCAGATCACCTTGGTACCCTTGCAAAATATCATCTGTTTGAATAGCGTTTTTGGCTTAATACATCCAGGGGGTTCCTGCATCCAATCATGTGGGTTGTTTTAAAGTGGATGCTGTTGTAAAGGTTGAGGGTGAAGTCTATTTTTAAATCAGCAATTTATGTCTTGTCAAGCGTTAATATATCATTCACAGCATGAACTGGTAATTCTGTGAAATAAAGTATTGGCTTTGTTATAAATCGATATAAAAGAAGTGCTACAATTATAAACAGTATTGCAATTACCCATCTGCTGTTTCTGTGAAAATGACCATTATCCTAATTTGCTATGCCATATGGACAAAACATTTCCAATTTATATCCAGCATGAAGCTATCTTTTAAAGTCTAAATTCAACAGTACAGCCTCTATTTACATTAGCATGTAGACCTTTGTGTCCATCCCCCCATCTGTCTTTTTGGCATGTCTCTGCAGCTGTAGCACAGCACGAGGTTCTAAATTACATCAGAAGTTTGTTTTACAATGTGACTCGACAAATCTTGCTATGAGTAACAGGCACTACTGCAACAGTATGTCCAAAAGAATAATAAGAAAAGAAAAAAGAAAGGTGCAAGAGTAGCTGCTTGGTGAATACATGGGCTTGAAAACCTTAAAGCTCATGAAGCCTTTAACACTGTTCTACCACCTAATAAGGACCATAGAACTATTTGTGGCCATTTGGGATAAGGGATTAAAGTTATAGGGACATTTGAATGTTCCTGCTGAAAAAGTGTTTTCTAAAATATATCCTGTTTACAGCAGTTGCCATGACCTTATCACTGTGGTAAGAAAAACATTATTTCTCACCAGAAAACATCTCCCTTTCACTAAACACATTTACTAACATACTCACCTGAATTCCCAACAAAAAGGACAGCTCTATAACTAATGTGGTTGCCCAAAAAGCATGAACTTGTATCTCATTAAACAATGCATTTGCACCTGTTCGAGCCATGACTTCAATCAGTAGTAAGAAATAAATATCAATTATGAGCAATTTCGGATCAGCTTTATACAGCCATTCATGAAGAGTTCCTTCACAAAAGGCTCGAAACATATGCACCTGTGAAGCTGGAACTATGCATTTGTGGCTTGAGAGCAATAATTGCACTGAGCAACTCTGGCTTTCAGCTCATGTGGGGGCAGATAAGTATGCTGTGCACCTGGGAAATAGCAGGAGAGAGAAAATAAGCTGTATTATACAATGCATTACTGATTTACTTTTTACTACTGGAAACCTTTATTCCAGCATTTCATGTGAGCTTGTCACAAAGGAGCTGGTGGTCTTTAGCTAGTTTTTCTAGCACATGGTGGACAAGATCGTCCATATAAGCTGCACATACACCTGTTAAACACTGTTAAACTGTTGGTTTGGTGGAATGGCAACATCTAACACTTAGTGAAATGCATCATACCCTTCGGATATAAACAACACGCCAGTGGGGGAGGGTATAGGAGCTCGATATGGCAAAATGGGTTCCCACCGCTAAAAGCATTATTCAGCAGAACAGTGGGACTCGTGCTAATAAACCCAGACAGTCAACCATTTGTCCTGCTGACGGATGCCTGCGCACCTAATGGTAGTGTTGTCAAAAATAATCTACGTAAGCAATAATATCCCAAGCTCTGTATGTTTGGGCCACAGCTCACAAGCTGGTCCTAAAACAGATGCACAGGATGCCTCAAAGAGCTCAACACATCTGGAACAATGAGTAATAGCACAGACTTGGCACCATGACCAGCCAGTAAATGTCATAAAGCAAAGCCAGGACTATAAAAAAAAACAGCTAGTGTGGGATGCATAAAAAGTGACACGTTAGTGTAGAAACTACGTGCTGTGTGAGTGGACAGATTACCATGTCCTTAGCTTATAGCTTATGATCCTGCTGCATGCATCAAACATGGCTAGCTTAGCTACAGTAGTGCTTCCTGGTGTATGACCTTATTTTATTATGTGAAGTCTTGCCAAATCTTTACGTTTACATTTATTGAATTTGGCAGATGCCTTTATCCAGAGCGACTTATATGTTTTCTTATTTATACAACTGAGCAGCTATGAGGTTAAGGGTCTTGCTCAGGGGCCCAGGAGTGACAGCTTGGTATGACTAGGATTTTTCATATATAAAAATATACATATATATATATATATATATATATATATATATACAATAAAACCTTCAGAGTTTTGAAATTGGAAAATTTTCTGGAGTGAATAAAAATTTTTTTAATTTATTTTAAGTGTCTGCGTTTCAAAATAGGCTTATTTGCCTCATCATATGTGATGATCACAAGCTTTGAATGATGTGAATTCTCTGTATTTAAAAAGAAAAACATTTGCAGGAAATAAGATCAAGCATTGTCTTTGTATAGTTTGCTTTTTTTCCCCTTTTTTTTTTAGATAAAGACGTTTTATTTTTCAAGGGACAAAAAAGATTGTTCTCTTTGAAGGCAAACAATAAAACACTAAAAATCAGTTTTCTTGAAAAAAAAATGTAATTAGATGTTGGCAGTATGGTGGTTCAAGGCCTCTCATTAGTTTTTTTAATTGTCTGTGGGTTGACACTGGCACCCCTATTTAAGCCAGCAGTAAGCTTTGGCAAATACTCACACACACACACACACACACACACACACACACACACACACACACACACACACACACACACACACACACACACACACACACACACACAAAAGCTGGCCAGAAGAATTTTTCTAAGGGGCACTTTATCTTCCAAGCGTTTGTGATGGCAAATGTCACTTGGTCTCGAGACATATGAAGGTTTCTGTTCTATTTGAGGGTCTAGACAGACCTTGTAGGCACACAAATAGATAGCTCTATTCTCTCTGTCTGACACGGACACGTGTTATGTTTTGTATCTCACTGACCCTTAGCCTAAAAAAATAAAATAAAATAAAATTATCTGTAACTACAAAGATATTTCCTCTTAAAATTGAGTGCAATTTTCCTTAGCAGCAAAAGTAGGAGTTAAAGCAGTTTCATTTGCGGACTCTATTTGCGTTTTTAACTAACGGTGTGTCATGGCTAGAAAAAGTATTTGCTTGCATAAACCTGAAAATAGAAAGTAAATCTTGCGTTTTTATACATTTACAAACAGGTTCATTAGTCTTCTTCGCTGCTGTGACCATAATGCCTTGCAGCCAAGTTCTGCTCCTAGATTCAACAAGCACAAGCCTTGGGGGTTTATAAAAAAAAAAAAATAACAGAAACTGATAAAGTACTAGTCATTAACCTGGGAAAAGAGGGTCTCTCCAAGGATAATTTAAGTCAACAAGGGCATGTTAGAATGCAGACAGGTGACAAATTAAAGAGAGCGGGTAAAATGGTGGCTCTGTTTTGCTGTGGGAAAGAAAGCTGCAGGCTTGGTTGTAGAAGAGTCACTACAAATCAATATAGTTCTCTAACTTCTGACTGATAACCATGATCCTATAATGAAGCCTTTTGGGAATTGGGGATTTCTGACATTTCCTGAGATGTAAATTTTTTTGCGTGTGGTGGCCCAAAATCTTACTATCAACATTACTGCTGTTTTTTTCCCTGTAATACAGAAATACAGCCTCTCTGCTTTTTTTTTTCTCATACACTAGTATGAACAGGGTATATGAGTTATCATTCTGTTTTACTATATATACATACATACAGTATCTGTCAGGTCTATTTAGTTCTTTTTCATTAGTTGACACTAAAAAAAAAAAAAAAAAAAGTCTTTACACAGTCTTATACTACAGTGGTGTTGAAATCTTGTATCTGATTGGTCAGGTTAACTTTTCTAGAACAGCAGTTTGTACAATAGATTCTCTAGTACCAGCTAGTACACAGAGTGCTGTATTTAACAAATAACATAATTGTCTGTACAGTGAAGGAAAGATTTCATATTAATAGGAGATATAATATTTATGGAAGGAGTCTCCAGTGTCTGCAATTTTGCAGCCTGTTCATTTTAAATTTTTCATGACAGGAGAGACTTCAGGGAAGGAGGTTGTTCCCCAAAATCTCGCAATACATGGCCCTGGTCATCCTCTCCTTAATACAGTGCATTTAGTGGAATTATGACCCAAAAGTTCTATTTTGGTCTCATCTGACCACATGACTTTCTCCCATGACTCCTCTGGATCATCCAAATGGTCATTGCCAAACTTAAGACGTGCCTGGACATGTGCTGGTTTAAGCAGGGGAACCTTCCGTGCCATGCATGATTTCAAACCATGACGTCTTAGTGTATTACCAACAGTAACCTTGGAAACGGTGGTCCCAGCTCTTTTCAGGTCATTGACCAGCTCCTCCCGTGTAGTTCTGGGCTGATTTCTCACCTTCCTTAGAATCATTTAAACCCCACAAGGTGAGATCTTGCATGGAGCCACAGTCCGAGGGAGATTGACAGTCATGTTTAGCTTCTTCCATTTTCTAATGATTGCTCCAACAGTGGACCTTTTTTCACCAAGCTGCTTGGCAATTTCCCCGTAGCCCTTTCCAGCCTTGTGGAGGTGTACAATTTTGTCTCTAGTGTCTTTGGACAGCTCTTTGGTCTTGGCCATGTTAGTAGTTGGATTCTTACTGATTGTATGGGGTGGACAGGTGTATTTATGCAGCTAACAACCTCAAACAGGTGCATCTAATTTAGGATAATAAATGTAGTGGAGGTGGACATTTCAAAGGCAGACTAACAGGTCTTTGAGGGTCAGAATTCTAGCTGATAGACCGGTATTCAAATACTTATTTGCAGCTGTATCAAACAAATAAATAGTTTAAAAATCATACATTGCCCTCCACAATTATTGGCACCCCTGTTTAAGATGTGGTCGTGGACTTCACTTTTTTTTTAAACAACATAGAACCCAAATGCAAAAAAAGAGAAAAATCCAACCTTTTATTTAAGTACATAACTTTGGTGGTAAAAAAATCACACATTTAGAAAAAAAAAACAAAACTTGAAATCATGTGTGCCACAATTATTGGCACCCCTGATGTTAATACTTTGTACAACCTCCTTTTGCCAACAAGACAGCACTTAATCTCCTCCTATAACATTTCACAAGATTGGAGAACACAGAGAGAGGGATTTTTGACCATTCTTCTTTGCACAATCTTTCTAGATCATCCAGTGTCCTGGGTCCTCTCTTATGCACTCTTCTCTTTAGCTCGCCCCACAGGTTTTCGATTGGGTTGAGGTCTGGGGACTGAGATGGCCATGGGAGGACCTTGAGTTTGTGACTGCTGAACCACTTTTGTGTAGATTTTGCCACATGTTTTGGATCATTATCCTGCTGAAAGACCCAATGACGACCCATCTTCAGCTTTCTGGCAGAGGCCATCAGGTTTTTATTTAAAATATCCTGGTACTTCAAAGCGTTCATAATGCCATGCACCCTAACAAGGTTCCCAGGGCCTTTGGAAGAGAAACAGGCCCACAGCATCACAGATCCTCCACCATACTTCACGGTGGGCATGACGTGCTTTTCGGCATACTCATCTTTTGTTTTACGCCAGACCCACTTAGAGTGTTTGTTGCCAAAAAGCTCAATCTTAGTCTCATCTGACCAAAGCACACGATCCCAGTTGAAGTCCCAGTACCGCTTAGCAAACTCCAGACGTTTATGTTTGTGAGTGTTAGTGAGAAAAGGCTTTTTCCTTGCATGCCTCCCAAACAGCTTGTTGGCATGTAGAGAGCGTATGATGGTTGTTTTGGAGACTCTGTGACCCCAAGATGCCACTCTTTGATGCAATTCTGTGACGGTGCGCTTGGGAAATTTTTTTACTTCTCTTACTATCCTCCTCACTGTGCGTTGTGGCAAGATAAACTTGGGACCTCTTCCAGCCTTGTTTGTCACTGTTCCAGTTGTTTTAAACTTCTTAATGATTCCTCTGACTGTAGATACCGGCAAGTTAAGGCGAGTGGCTATTTTCTTGTAGCCATTGCCTGACTTATGAAGGTCGACACACATCTGCCTTACTTGAATGGTGTGTTCTCTTGTCTTTGCCATGTTGACAAATGGGTAAGAGAATTAGGCCTCTGTGTCACGTCATATTTATACCCCAGGGAAACAGGAAATCATGAATTACTAATTAAAAGTCCCTAGATACCCTGACCAACCTTAGCAACTACAGAAAAATATATATATATAAAAAAAAACAATTAAATTTTTCAGAGGAATTGTTAGGGGTGCCAATAATTGTGGGACACATGATTTCAAGTTTTCTTTTTTTTTCTAAATGTATGATTTTTTTTACCACCAAAGTTATGTACTTAAATGAAAGGTTGGATTTTTCTCTTTTTTTGCATTTGGGTTCTATGTTGTTTTAAAAAAAAGGAGAATTTTTAGAAGTCCACGACCACATCTTAAACAGGGGTGCCAATAATTGTGGAGGGCACTGTATATTGTGATTTCTAGATTTTTTTTTTAGATTATGTCTCTCACAGTGGACATGCACCTACGATGACAATTTCAGACCCCTCCATGATTTCTAAGTGGGAGAACTTGCAAAATAGCAGGGTGTTCAAATACTTATTTTCCTCACTGTATATATATATATATATATAAGAGAAAGTTGTAGCTGCTATAACATAAGTGATAACAGGAACTCTTTTGGTTTTGATAAATATTAAAAACATTATAATGAACATAAAAAGGACATTCAGTTATTTTTCTTGAATTTAATCTAAATCTTAAAACAAAAACATTATGAACAGAGGACTTGAACAGTGAACTCCTTTCCTAATCTGACTTTGAATTAATCACAAACATCTCAAAGCTTTCTGTTTTGGCCATGAGCTGTGTACACTTAGCCAGACTGACAGCTGATAAGCATCAAAGCGGGCAAAGGTATTCTCTAAATGTTATCTCAAACATCTTTTTATTACTCTTTCATTGCACTGAACTTACCTCAGAGCTGCTATGAAACAGTCCAATGACCTTTCAGAGTGAACACACCTCAATACATGATAAAAGAAGATCTTCTTACCTTTCCTTTATTTTATCTCCCAAGAATAATTTTAGAATTAGTAATAATTTGTGAGCTCATTAGGAAAAATAAAAAGATGCCTTTGTTCTTTAAGGAACATGAGAGATGTAAAAATAAACCAAGTGCTAGTAAACAGCCCATAGCACACCAGGAAGCCTGTGTGGGTTGTGTAGGTTGGTGTGATACCCACTGGTGACTCTGACTGAGAATGTGCTTATTATCTTGGGGCATATCTTATTATATAAATTCATGTGTTGTAATAAGGTCAGCGCATTGCAGATATGTAACTTAACATTGTGTCTGCCTTCTTGCATGCAAATACAGATGCACACAGTCGGAGTAATCAACGTACTTAATGAGTAATTGGAGGGTACAGAAAGTCCCTTCATTTCTCTCTCTCTTTCTCCCGGTTACTGCATGTATATTTTGCATCAGAGAGAAAGACTGATTGCAACGATGCTGCCTCTGTCACGCTTCATACAAGCCAATGAGGCTGTCATCAGGGAAATATGACCACATGATTATGACACAAACACAAACACACAGAAAATATTCAAGTAAATCATTTAGCTTTATCTGGGAAAAATCTGCTGGATGTTATGTGGCTGAACTCTGAATTTGACTACATGTAGAAATGTTTTTAAACTTGTCTAGATATTCTTCAAAGATCACAATAAGCTGTCTCGACAGAGATCAGTCTGATAAACAGTGTTTACTTAATGAAAGGAGGTTTTCCCAGACCACTTCTTTCTTTCGTTACGTCTCGCTCCCTCTTGCTCTGACTGGGGTTCTAATTAGAGATAAAAGGGAAGTAAACTCGCAGCTTCTGAAATGAAGAATACGAGTACGAGATCCTTGTGCTGTCACAATGCCACAAAGTCCCACAAGGCAAGGCAGCCGTTCAGATGCTGTGAAGTAAACATAATCTCAGCATGAAATATTCATTCCGTTTCGTAGCTTTGCTGGCTCGAGTGGTATCAAAACAATCAGGGGCAAAAACATTAAAATAAAAATACGGCTTCTAAAAGTGACACTATAAATCTTATATATTTAAAGATGGTGAAATATCTGACAGGCTGTGATCCAAATCAAGGTTTTGGATTGTCATGCCTTACTAAACATTTGCTCATTTATGTTTGGTAAGCACTTATATGATGTTTAGAGTCGCTGTGGATTCTGAGCCTATCCTGGGAATGCTGGGTATGAGGCGGGAATACACCCTGAAGAGCTATTTCTACTACTACTACTACTACTACTACTACTACTACCACACACACAATGACTCACCCATTCAACCACTCTCAGTGTTTACCACAAGCATGTTTTAAAGAGGTTGGAGGAAACCAGGCAACCCAGAGAAACTCTGCATAGACATTAGGAGCACATGCCCAAAAAAAACAAGATCCAAGCTCAGAATGTAACTGGGAATTTTGGAGTTGTAATTGTGCTTTGCCACAATAAACCTCTCCTTTCATCATATTCATAATTTTTTGCATAATTTTTTGCTTTATGTTTGTGTTTAGTTTTTTCGTGCACTTTTGAGAAGAATCTGTCTCTGTCCCTTGCTCTGCTCATGTGTTTTTTACTTCCTTTATCAGAAATTTCAACCATTTGAAATTACCCACCTCTTTGTTGCTAAGCAACTAATTCTACCAGCAAAAAAATAAAAACTCTTTTTTTTACGTATGAGAAGATTCGGTGTCATCCAGCTCGTTTTAACCTTTTCTTTCTGCACAGAAATCCCCAGAGATGTTTTTTTTATGCAGAGAAAAAGAAAACGTGTCTTTTTTACCACGCAGGCTGTAATGTGGAAGGATTGTAGTGAAAGTAGTCACATTAGACTAATTGCACCTAGCAGAGCTTGTATGTTTTGACAGGTTTATAATTCGTGTTTCGTTGTTTAGTTTTTGTGCTGTCTTGTATAATTCCCAGGTATTCTCATGATGCAGCAGTTACTGAGAATACACAATAATATACATTTTCTTTAGAAGAGATTTTCATTGCAAAGTCGCTTAATATATCTTTATAAAGTAAAACACTTGTACACATGTTCTATCGGCAAAAAAAAATGTATTTATAACCCTAATAATTTATATTTTTTTATTGATAGTTAAATAAAAGGTGTTTAGACACATTATATTTCTAATATATTGTATATGTAGTATGTAAAAATTACTGAAATTGCTGAAAAATATAACAATGCCACAGATTTTTTTGGGGGAATATTTAATGTAAGTAACTGGTCACCAATCCACTGCCTCTCCTCCTACCATCACAGACACAGAATACCCTCTGACCTTGAGCAGTGTCTACTACCCCATCCTTCCCACACACACACAAACACACATATAGAACACAGACTACAGAATACCTCTGCATATTTTGCGCAGCCATATACACATCTTTACAATTTAAATACCAACACGGACCCAAAATACCTCCGCGGGAATTTAACATTGAACACCATACATTTTATATACATGCACACACTTTTTTTTGTTTCCCTTATGTCCCTAATTTATGTCATTGACTGCTTGGAGGATTCACAGTAAGAGTAAGCGTTTCATTGTATAGTGTAACAGATCTCTAAATATGACAATAAGTCATGTGTAAAAAAAATAAATTGCACTTAATGTATTCAGTCAAGTTAAATAATAAGCTTAGTATTTAAATGTACACTATATGGACAAAAGTACTGGTATTCATGTGACTTTTCCTGCCAGTTTTGGCTCTTCCTGTTACCACAAATTTGGAGAACACAATTGTATCGGATGTTTACTGTTACTGCTTTTGGCCTTATCCAGAGCAACTTAGAACAGAACAGTGCATGGTTGCTGGGGTGTGGCATTTGGTGGTGCTGGGATTTGAACTTATGACTTTCTGATCCAAAGTCCAATGTTAACCACTGAGCTACCACCTCCATGTCTTAGGATGTGTTAGGAGCTGTTCATTGAGCTGTGTTAAGCCAGCTCAATGAATATATGTTTTATATGGGTTTCTCACCCTACATTAGTACCTGACTTTACTAATGCCCTTGTGGCTGAATGAGCACCACAAGCAGTGGAGGTTAGTATAGTAGCAAATGCGGACAAATGTTGAATGAGATGTTTAAAAAGCACATACCAATCTTATGGTCAGGTGTCTGCAAACTTTAGTCCATACAGTGTATGTAATCCATTATTTATATTTATATCAGTGTATATTCAAGGTTCAAGTTTTTTATTTGTCATGTACATAATCTTGGTAGCTATCACCGTTCCTGTTCAAGTTCTTGAACCATATCAATATGATTTAGTAAATCAGCAACTCTTTGGTCTAGGATGCAGAGGTTCACATCAGGCAACTAGTGCATTGGTTGAATTCAGAAAACAGAATTGGTGAACACTATTAGAAACATCAGAAAGAATCACCTGCAGGTTGCTGGCATCTCTCCATCTGAGGGCTTTTTCTTCTGTTATGCAGCATTCCAGTGAACCAGATCTGTATACAAGCGATAAAGATGGCTGTATTGTGTCACCCCACTAATTCATACATCGAGCCAGACTCTCAAGCTTTCAAGCTGTGGAACCCTTTGTATTGGCACTATTTTTCACTGCACTCATGGTGATGGCACAGCTGTTTCTGCCATGTTTTTTGCCTTCAGCAATGTAGTTATTTAATCCTGTCACTGAGCCCCATTCAGTTGGGATTTAGGTTGTTACAATCCTGAAATTGTCCAACAATCCAAAAAAATAAAAATAAATATTAGAAAACATCCAGGATTTCAATATAGGGATCAGCAAGGATGCAGTAATTTATTTTCATTGATAGCACCAAATCTTTTTTGTGTACCTGTTTTTTTTGTTTTGTTTTGTGTTTTTTTTTTTTACCCATAATGCTACGCTTGAGCATGCAAGACATGAATGGAGTTCATGTTTCTTGGTGCCGCCTGCCGTCATGGCATTTTGATGCTAGTTATTCCTGACAGCGACTGTCAGAAGCATTTATCCATGCTGAGCTTTAAACAAAGAACGAAATGTCATTGGCTCCAAAAAAAAATTTTTCAATTATTTTTTTTTTTGCATAGAAACCAACATTTTAAAACTATTTTGACTGCTATAATGCTTATTGCTTAGAAGCACTAACACCTGATAAAACATTTTCTCACAATCAAGCGGTTTCTGTTACACTCATCAAAGTCATCAAAGTCAACAATATAGAACACTGGGTATTTATATAGTGTCTGTAAAGCATAACCAGGGGGTCTGTAACTGGACATTAAATACTGAATTTGAAACTTGTTACTGAAAGTAACAAGTAGGCCTATAAGTAGGTCTCATGTATAAAAGATACACTGCATTTAATGCGTTTAGTGAGCTTAGTATTTAAATGTACATTATATGGATATATATTTAATATGAATATACTATATTCTCAAACTGGCACCACAAATTGGGCACAATTTGAACACAAAAAGGACACAATTGCATTTTTACACTTTACTTGAGCTAGGAGACCCAGTCCACCATGACAATTAAAATGTATGGTTTTAGTTCTTCCTATTTGTTTCTCTCTTTTTTAATATTTGCATTTAAATGAACTTTTTTTTAATTAGTTTTTTAACTAAAAGGAGTGATACATGATGCAAAAAACTGTGTTGAATCACTACAATCTTCAAATGTAATTTTGTAAAAAAAAAGGACAAAGTTCAAATCTAAAATAAATACTCCTACATGACAGATGAATCATTTTGCTAAAATCAGTAAAGTACACTATTATTATGTTCAGTATGTACAGAAAACATGCAGGGAGAAATATGAAAACAACACGAAGGACAAAAAAGTGGAATGGGGGTGACAAAATAAAAAAGTCAGGACGAGAAGTCAAATGGAATGTTGGATCACAGGTGTCAAAGTCAAGGTCCACGGGCCAAAAGCACAGCCTGCTGCGATGTTTCATTCAGCGCACATGGACTTGGAAATAAAACTGAAACTGCCTGTGGTATGGACTACTTAATGTTTTCACACTAGACCAATACCATTTAGAATTCACACAGAGACTGACATCTCACAGGGCTGAAATTATGGTTTGATGGATGGTTGTTGTAGCAGAGCAATTCATATCTCATGCACGTCAAGAATCAAAATCATGTTGCATTCTTGGAAAGACAGAAAACCACCTTATGGATGAGAAATGTTTGAGGACGATTATTCGAGCTATAGTCAGACCCAAAACCATGCATACATTGAAAATCAACAGGAATCTGTGGCTGTAGTGGGGCATAAAATCAATGAAACAAGACGGAATAAAAACATCTGTTTTGTAACACATTTTTTTTTGTCATTTGATTTTTCTTAGTCTGTCTTGCCTTCTCCTGGGGTTCTTCAAATACTCTGTGCACAGTGAAGAATCAACAACTTAGACAGAATTCTAGAAGATTCCTTTTTCCATTCATTCTGTGTCCCCATTCCCTAATCCCATATTCACTTATTCTATTTATATTTGCTTTTCTCCTCATTTCTCTATCTCTCTCTCTCTCTCTCTCTCTCTCTCACACACACACACACACACACACACACACACACACACACACACACACACACACACACACACACACACACACACACACACAAACACACATCTTAAGGGTTTTAACTTTAAAAAGCTTTTTTTTATGGAAGGCTTTTCCCCATATGGAACAGTGAATTTTTTTGCTATCTGTTTCTTTTTTGCTTATGTCCTCTGTCCATATTAATTATTTTCCTTTAATTATTTTAGGTGAGTCATAAATCGACAAATAGTTTTCTTGACAAATGACAAAGAACAGTTCCGAGTTCATAGCTGTGGCACACTGGATTAGTCGTTTATTCCTTTTTTTAATAGTGTTTGTGTGCGCAAGGGGAGCATTTGTGTTGGAAGTGGTATTTAATCTCTTAAAAGGCATTCTTTTCTCTCCATAAGCGTAGCCTAGATACATTGCCTTGGAGCAAACAAGAGGAAGATCAAAAAAGGCCATAATGGTGGAGTTAGACATTTTTAAGAGCTATACAATGCTAGAAAATATTTGACGTACAGTAGATATGCATGTTTCACTTATTAAAACCTCAAGGACATGTCTGAAATGATTTTGGACTTTATGGACTAAAGTAATTTGGGACAATTTTCCAGTCACATTTGGTTCTTCCCCAAAATGTTACCATTAATATTTTTTCTTCACCATAGGAGACCCAAACATGTTGCAGCATGACAATGCCACTGTGAACAAAGCCAACTCTATAAAGATAAGCTTTACATGGTTTGGAGTAGAAGATTTCCTGCTATAGAATTTTGACCCTATTGAACACCTTTGGGATAAATGTGAATGCTGACTGCAGGCCTACTCACCTACATCAGTACCTGATTTTACTAACACCCTTGTAGCTGAATGAGCACAAATCTGCACAAAATATAGTGAAACATCTTTCCAGAAGAGTGGAAATTATTACAGCAAATAGGGACTAAATGTGGAGTAGAATCTTCACATACCAGTCTTACATATCTTATTTTTCGTTCGTATATGACATATGGGAAAGAACTCAAGCTATTTTAATCATTAATGGTAAGAAATACTAGTATTTTCCATCTGTTCTGTTCAGGGACGTCCTTTTTGCCAAATTTTGAAAATAAAAAATGTAAAAGCCATGTAAAGGAAACCAAAAACTGATCAACGTGAACTCAAAATAAAAAGGTCCTTAGTGGACATCCATACAGTACATACATATGAATATCACATACTCATACTGTTAAGCTCTTGTATTTCACGCCATTCAAAAATGATAGAATATCCAAATGAGCATCATACTGAATGCCTGATTAGAGCATCAGACTATTTCATGTTTCCTAGCTCATATTTTCTCTTGCTGCACATATCCATCATCTTTTCCATCTTCTCTGACAGCGAGCATGTGATGCTTGATAAGAACCATCTCTTTCTATTCTTAGAGTTATTTTGCTCTTGTGTTTTCACATGTTAATTTGTAGGTTTTACTAATTGTTACAGTGTTTACAGAATCAGATGCCTTCTATAAAAGTTTTTCAATAAGAAATTCTGTTCTACACTCTAGCATGGAATACACTAGTATTGAACATATAATGTCAAAAGAGTTCACGTCTTACAAAAAGTCCAAGATTTTTACATTGTGTATTTGTGAGTATGTGTCTTTTCCAAACTGAGGACTGGAGTTCAAAGATTAATCATTAAAGTAAATGTCTTGAGATCGTCATCACATTGAAAACGATCCGGATTGAATTTCTGGTCTGGGCTTAAGATGCTTAATGTTTTGTGTTTGTTTTTTGGGTGTTTTTATTTGTGTGTGTATGTGTAAGAGTGAGTGTTTCGATGGAAAACAAAAGCTATACAACACAAAAAATTGAGTGTAACAAGAAATTCTTTATTAAACTCCACCTGTGCGAATGTGACAGAATAAGAGATATCAGTAACGTATGTCATATAGAGACATATGTAATCACAATATTCTAGATATCCAATAGAAAATCATTAAATAGTCCACAGGTTAAACTAACACTAAAGTACCAAATTGGACTGCAAAAATAAAATTTATCCGGACACGTGATCAGTTTCAATTCGACTTCCGTTTACTCAAGAGCATTGCCAGTACTGGAGAGATAATAGTACCACATTTGTACACGTCATTTAGAAACTTTGACAGAGAGTTTTTTTCTGATATTCTGATATCTGACAATCTTGTGTGTAGACATAATTAGGCAAACTGCAGCTAATTAGGAAATGTTTTAATCAAATCAAGTCGTAAGTCAAAGATTTGATCTGTTCTGTGCCTAAAAATAATGCCGCCCTACTTCAGATTAGTCTTGCATGATTGCATGCACATGTAAGATATAGCATTTAATGTCAAATTTAATAATGCTGTCAGACTAAAACACACACACACACACACACACACAAAATCTGTATAATGCGATTGTCTGTGTTGTGGCACTTTGGAAAAACAGTGTCACACAGCTCTTACGGCAAGGTTAAGGCTATCTCTAATTCATCACTTATGATAATTTTTATCCAAGGAACTGGTTTTAAACATTTTTAAATTCATTTTTTTTATGAATAATAACTTAAAAAAAAAAAAAAAAACCAGATAAAACAGAAGGACATAATTCCACACACTGAAATTCACAATATGGACAATCATTCTATGCATAAATACTTCTATTTATACACCATAAGCCTGCAATATACAGATTTATTGTTTAAAACTAGTTTTAAATAAATAGCATTCAAATCTACTCCTAATGCAAGTGCTAAATTCACTTTATTTCTACACCTATAAACAATTTACCTAAATATGGCCTGAAGTATGAATGCCTCACTGGCTGCTGTATTAGGGACACCTGGTCACCTACTTATTCACACGGTTATCCAATCAGACAATCATGTGGCAGCAGTGTGATGCATGAAATCATACAGATGGAAGTCAGGGGCTTCAAATAATGTTCATCAGGATAAGGTTTAAATTTGATCGTCGCATGGTTGCGGGTGCCAGATTGGAATGCTTTATTTAAAAAAAAACTGCTTATTGTCATGAACAACATTTTTCATTTAGACAGAAAAACATTTTCTATGCAGCATCTGGACAGTACCTGGACAATTTCGAAAGATAAAAGTCCAGAGGTTCAAACTGCTAAAAAGGCTATGAGAACTGAAATGATCAAGCTTTACAACTATGGTAAGCAGAAAAGAATCTAGAGCTGGATAAGCTATAACAGAGGGTTTTTCTTCTGTCAGACAAGAACAGGGTTTTGTAGGCTCAAAGATGCCTGGCTTCTAGAATTTATGATGCAAGTAGTAAGTTTACATTTCTTCAACATCAACGTTTACAAGTCTTTGACTAGCCTAGTATTGACATTGTGGGCTGGTGGAGGTATTAATATTAGAATATTAGTCTTCCCGGCCCCTGGATACAAATTGTCTACTGTTCAAATGCCACAGTTAGTCTGAATACTGTTCCTGACAACGTACATCCCTTTTATAGCCCCAATTTAACATCTTATGATAGTTCCTTGCAACCTGCCAAAGCATCAATATCATCTTAAACTGGTTCCATGTACAATGACCCAGTCATTAGATCTTATCAAGTAGAGCTAGTTTATAAATGTGCCTTCATATAGCCATTAACCAAAAGGAATTTTACAACATGTTGTAGATTCCTTGCCACAAGCAACCTAAGACGCTCTGAGAGAAAAGTAGGATCCTCCCAGTATTTGACACCAGTAAGTGTATAATAAACGTCTATCATGATTATACTAACATATATTTTTAGAATATCACGTTACTCTGACCACAGTGCTCTAAATAACATTGTCAATACTTCTAAGCAAGTACAATTTACATTCATAGCTGGTCACAATAGACAAAAATTAAGCACAGCTGTTGGGTTTTTTTTATAGATTTTTTTTTTTTACAATCATCTGTCTTTCTACACTTGTTATTCTAAATTGGATATAAAAACCAATAAATATAAAGCAGTAACATTCATGAGTTAATTTATTTACATGCATTTCCTGCATTTCACATCCACTCCTATATTTAGAGCATCTCTAGAGAACTGACAATCAGACCAACATTTCTTTTTGGAGGGAGGTCCAAAACCATAAAGTAAGTCTCCTAGGGGAGTCCTTTATCTTTCCATTTGTTCTCAGAAATGGAATTTACTGGTAAGTTAAAACTCCATACTAAAGGTTCTAAGCTGTCTCAGTGAAACTTCTTTGCTCTTTCATGATCTCCTTGTTGCACAGTATTTTCAGCAAGCACTGCCTTTTTGAAAATCTTGCTTTGATCATCTTCGGACACAATCGCGCTCACCATTTAGCTTTATGCTCTTTTCTCAGAACAATGAAGGCTTCGTAGTCCCCAAAATCAGCACCTCAAAAGCTTCTCCTAGATATCTGCGCTGCTAAATTTCAGAGATGTCTTGGACAGGTCGCTGTGGACGGTGGACATGGCAACGGTGTCGTATTCTTCCTCTCTTGTAGAAAGCCTCTTGCAGAGACGGAAGGACTGCATGTCACGCTGGAAGTTGCGGTTCAGAAAGCCATAGAAGATCGGGTTGATGCAAATGGAGCACATGGCAGTCAGGTGGCACAGCAAGAAGAGGGGATTGTGGGTGCAGTTCATGGTCGCTTCGTGGTTCCAGTCGGAGACGGCATTGAAGACGTTGAGCGGCAGCCAGCAGATAGAGAAGGCCACCACGATGGAAAACAGCATGACGTTGATTCGCTTTGTTTCGTGGCTGCGGTACTTGTTCTCACGCATTCGCTCCATCACACTCTTCCGCTGCCTTAGTCGGACGTAGATCTGAGGGCAGGGTTTAAAAGTGAAAGTCACAGAATGAAAGGGAGATAGACAGAAAAAAGATGAAAGAAATAGTGAAAATATTGAATTGTATATCTTGATCATATACTGCATGTTTGTATTAAAATATTTATAAATGTTTGTTGCTTTATTTATTTATATACTGTGCAGATTTTATATTAATGAAAAATCCAGGACTGACTGGTACACAAAAAAGAAAAATGGTACACAACATTGTCAGCTAGATAACATCTATGAGAGGACGTGGAAGTGTAATGGTGTTGATGGCGGCATTAGCATGAAAGTTTAAGATTCAGGAGCTGACCTGTTAAAGCAGAGTGTACAGATGAGGACATGACATAGCCAGACACACTAAAGGTCTGCTAATTGTGTGAGATGTAAGAAATGGTTGTCCAAAGTAAAACTGTAGTTTAGTTTGCAGGATGGATTGTATCTTTAAATTCATTAAATAAAATTATAGTAAGGGGCAACTCACTAATCTAACACATCTGATGCTAATAATCAGGTCATGTGCCTGCGTGTGTATGTGTGTGCATGTGTGCGCTTTAATGAGAGTCCTGCCCTCCTCATATTGTCCACTCTTGCTTTTATCAATCTGTGTGTCCAATTCCCTGAATCTCAAAATGACAATCAATTCTGTTCAGTCGATTTGTTTGGTTGAGGCTCCTGTTATCATGAGCAGTTACACGGCAGGATTCACAGATAACAGTATTTATTACCAGACCTTATGCAATTGGATCATTTACTAATAGACACTCAGGAATTCAGCCTTTTTAAATTGTCATGGAATTTCCCTGTGTGTGTGTGTGTGTGTGTGTGTGTGTGTGCCTCATACACAGCTTTCAATCTCTCATTATTTTGTCAGCGCTATAAAACGATTAGAATTGTTTGGAGGTTTCGCAGTTCTTCATGGTTTTAGGTTAATTTCACTAAAAGCAGATTCTCTATAATTGGGTTGTTTAAAAGTCAAGACTGCCTTACTGTTTACAAGAAACTGGTGCTTGTAAATTATATGATAAATAATCGTTAGGACAGGAAGAAAGAACAGATGACAGAAGTCTTCAACAGTGCATCACATCTAGATCTAGAACATCCTTATTGTTATGAATCAGATTGAAAAAAAAATACAGTCCATAATAGTAGTAGCATTAACATCATTTTCAAGACTTACAGACGTAATCTTGAGGATGTTGCTTGGCTAATGTACTGCATGAAAATGACAGAGTTTTTCAGATAGAAGTGGGAGGCAGATTAGATTAGTAATTTCATATTGTATCACCAGGGGTTTGTACAAATAGTACCTTCCAAGCATTTTCCCAGCAAGGTGAATCATTCAAGGTACATTATTTGACTAGGGCTCATATCAGAAACCTGTATGAACCTCAAAAGGGACTAGTTAAGTACCTTAAGCTTGCATAAGTACATCATGTTTGAGACTGTTGCTATTCTACTGATTTCACTTTTATTTGATGTTGTAACGACAGAAGTAATGTCCAATGACTAGACTCTAAACTCAGTGACACTGAAGCAAGAAATGTTATGCTAGTGCATGCTAAGTTACTAGCTATAATGACATTATCCTGTTGACTAAAGAGATGATCCCTGATTATAAAGTGTTAATGTGGTAGGATGATAAAGAAATTTTACGTGTTACAACCTACCCAAAGTGATGCAGGTAAAATTTTAAGCCAAAATTCAACATTATAATATAAACATTGCTGGCAAATGTTCAGAAATAGACCTGCATGCTGATGTATCTTTTTTTAGTTGCAAAGCCTTTCTGTCCTCGTCTCTTATTAAGTCTGATCTTATGATTGAGTTTGATGTCTGTGTGAAGTATTTCCCATGACACTTGTGGCATGCCTGTGTCCTTGCACTCTTTATATCTACTATTTGTTTTGATCCTGATTGGTCATATCGACTGTACATCTTCATGCTGAGAGGAGAACACCAACGCTGAGGCAAATGATACTATAGCAAATGGCTTTATATGTGCTCTTAAAGACAGCTTTTCTACCACCATTGCCATGTGCACTGTCAATGAGCGTTTGAAGTTTCTAACCAGATGCATCGAGTATAAAAAAAAGTCCTTGAGCATTGGTAGTTGAGTGGTTAAGGTCATCCATTAGCGCCTTGAAGATTGTAGCTTCAAATCCCAGGGAGATGCCGGAGAACCGCTGTTTGGGCCCTTAAGCAGAGCCTTTTAACCTTCAACTCATCTGCAGGACACTTTAGATAAAAGCCATATTATCTTTTAAAAATGCAGTGCGGAATAAACAGCCGCAAATATGTTAATGCCAGGCGAGCTGTAATTTAGGTTCAGTGGAATAGGAAGTGTTGTTTTTCACAGCGTGTGGTTAATTAAGTGCAAAGCATAACTCAAGTTGGAGACAAATGTAAATTACTTCGGCTGAATATCCGCTATCACTTTAAAGTGGCTGTATATTACTGTAGTAATTGCAGATGCTTTCATTTAAATCTCCACTAGTGCTATTGATAAGCATAACCCTCTGCACAGCTATATATACAGTATATATATATATATATATATATATATATATATATATATATATATATATATATAAATATATATATATATAAATATATATATATATATATATATATATATATATATATATATATATATATATATATATATATATATATATATATATATACACATATATATATATATAAGCCTATATATTAGCACACATGCTTACTCCTCCTCCTTGCGATTTTTCTCACTCATAGAATAATTAGGAGGTTGTTACACCTCTAGCTTTGGCCCAATTCACTTTCTCGCACTCGCTCTCTCTCTCTCGCTCTCTCTCTCGCTCTCTCTCGCTCCCTCCCCTACAGCCTAAAATATGAATTTAGCTCCTGTGTGCATGTGTGATGCGTATTAGTGAGCTCAGGTGGCAGGTCACGCTGCCTGCCGGTAACGTTCAATCAGCAACACACACTACATCCCACAAAGCCGTGTCCAAGCAAACTACGTTAACCGTCATAAATAATATGAAGGTCCCTGGAGAGCCTGGTATGTGCATGCACACCAGCTGCTCTGGGGGAATTTCTGCGTAAGTGCATTTCTGCTTTTCTTCTCAAGGGGTGGAGATCTTAATCAACCCGAGAAAATGAGAAAGAGAAGAGGTAGAGAGGGTTCTTGGTAAGGCTCCAGTCATTACTGAGCCACGGAAAACGGCTTCACACAAACACACACACACACACACACACAAACCAAGCCAGTTCACTGCCACAGCATAAGGTTTGTTAAATTTAAAATCAGTATAACTGATGCAAAGCAAATCCTTCCACAGATGCTCACTCATTTGAAACTCTCTCACATACACTCACATATTTGTCATACTACCAATATGAGGACCTTCCAGAAGGAAACCTATTAACCTATTCATTGTGAGAACCTGTTACAAGGTCACTGTCAGTTATACTTATACCTGGCCACTTAGTGACAAACAAGTACAAAATATTTTGGGCTAAATTTATTTATTAAAGATTGCTGCATGGACCAAATTAGGCCAGAGATAATCAGTGATGTAAGGCATTGCGTGTCTCATTCTATACTGAATATAGACATAGATAGACTATACAAAATCTATAAATTAGATTTTAAATTATTATATTTTAATTTTATGCAGCTATATAAAAATATCCATATAACACCACTGTCACATGTAGTTAGCCTATGAAAAAAAAAGGAAAGTAATATCTATTTAGGAAAATAGAATAAGAAAGAGGAAAATGTTAGCTAGCTAGCTAGAATCCAAAGTAAGAACTGTTAGGCTAACCAATTTTTTCATTATAGCTAATTACAACTTGTTTTAAACCTATCAACTAATAAAAAAGACTACTGAAATCCATAGCAGTCTAATTTATCAGGTGCTATAAGGAAATAGTCAGTTTTACAACCAATTGAAATTGATACAGGTACATTTGAAAGCCAAAAAGTAATATCTTCAAAACAGTATTGGTGTCACCAAATGTTCAGAATTATCCCTGTTGTGTCATAGTCTAGTTGCAAAGTATTTGCGCTCTTCTGTCCCTTTAAGTCCAAGCCTTGTTTTCTAGTTCAACTTCCGTCTAAGAACTATTTCCCAATCTGGACTCTCATCTGTTATATGGATCATTACTGTGTAATGTTATCTGCATATTCCTTGACCCACACTTTAGCAACAATGATGATGATTCGTGGATTGATAAAAAAAATATATTATGCTGCTTTTTCTTGCATTCTTGCATACGTATATATATATATATATATATATATATATATATATATATATATATATATATATATATATATATATATATATATATAAGCCTATATATTAGCACACATGCTTACTCTATATATACATATATATTCGATATAAAATATACACATTCAAGCAGGTGAATGCTAAGGACTATCATAAAAATAAACAATTTCCCTTGTGTAACGTAACCTAATATAACAACGGTGGACTCAACAACTGTTATTCTAGAAGCTTATATGTACATTCCAAGGAAAAGTAATGATTTATGGATCATCTCAGACTTAAAGACTTAAGTCACAGATGTGTTTTCATATCTTTACCCAAAAAAGGCTTTACTTTCTTTTTTTAAGCTTTTTTGCAAGTTTGCAAAAGTTCATGCACTGTTGCAGGATGTGCCTTCGCAATATCAGTGTCTAGATCAGGGATGGGCAGACTGTTCCAGCCAGTCAAATCCTAGCACGATTTTTGGTGTTTGCCTTGTTCTAACAGACCTCATCATGCTGATAAAGAGCTTCATAATTAGCTGATAAGGTGAATCAGTTGTGTCTAAACTGCACCATGTTCTGGGAAAACATCCATCCATTTGATGAGCTAGAATTGCCTTGGTTTCCTTATTTTTTCTGTGCAGATGAATTCAGAGCTACACCAACTGTTGTCAATTGAAGTGCCTCACCCTTCATCAACCCTTAAACAAGGCAATGTGTACATGTCATGCTCAAATCTAGATATAATTTGCCACATTTTGCCTTCACTTGTAAAGTTCCCTAGACCTTTCCAAGAAGAAGAGTAAAAGGTAGAATGTGTCTAATACCCAAGTGGTGCTTGTCCCCCTAATAATATAAAAATAATTATTAATAATAATTACAAATTTTAATAAATTATTGCTCAAAGGTTCAGTGACAACAAAAAGTGTAATTCTGAATTTGGGTGTATCAAATTTTAGTGCAGGTGCTTTAAATAACAGATGATTATCAAATGTGCAGTCAGCACCCTGAGCCTTAAACAAATTTTTTGTGCACCATCTTTGAGAAACACATTATCGCTATTATTGCTGCAATTCTCCTCGCACAATATGGACACCAGACTTAAGGGCGTTTTCACAATTGGCCCAATTACTCAAAAATTCTGGGCTTGTTTTGAGAAAGGCATAAATAATGCAGAACTGTTGGTTCCGTTGTTTTTTATATATATACATACATACATACTGTATATATATATATATTATATATATATGTATGTATGTATGTTTGTATATATATTTTTTGTATACACATCACACCCAGATGCCTCAAGATTTCTCTTCATTGAAACTTAGAGGTCTAAACTATTTACAGCATTACAATGCACTGAACTCACACTATTGTCCATGCAGACATGGTTTGAAGAGTTTTTAGCGGTTTTAGTCCTCCAAGACAGAGCTCTGACCTCAACCCCACCGAATGGGATGAACTGGAACACTAGTTGCACCATAGACCTTTACACCCAATATCAATGCAATGATCTCACTAATGTTCTTGTGGCTGAATGATCACAAATCATCACAGCAACACTTCAAAATCTGGTTGGAGTCTTCCCATAAGGGTGGGGGCTGTTGTAGCAACAAAGAAGGACTAAATCTGAAATGGGATGTTTAGCAGACACATATGGTTATGATTAGGGAACAGGTTTCCAAATACTCTGGTTATATACTGTAGTATTTTAAACAAAAGTACAGAGAATGCCTATTTGCCAATTTTTGGTTTTAATTAGTATTTCTATATTTCTTTGATTTATTTGTCATTCAGTTGTGTTTACTTACAAAACTAATGCTTTTTTTATGTATTGCCAAAAAGCCTGTAATGCCATGGGTTGTATTACTGTAAATAGGCTTAGAGCCTCAAATGGTATCTAATCATAAGCTGACACTCCTTACCTTCAGGTAGCAAATGAAGATGAAGACTAAGGGTGCAACATATTGCAGAAGCAACATGGTGGTTGTGTAGGTAAGCTTGAACTGACGTGAGGGCCACTGCTCCATACACACCACCTTGCCTCTGTAGTGTTCACGCAAGATGGCGGGCAGCTGCTGCAAGGGTGCATCAGTGGTTACGGAGAATAGTAGAAAAGGCATGGCGGTGAGCAAGGCCAAACCCCAGCTAATAGCAACACCCAGGCAGGCCTGGAATGCACTGGGTCTCCAGCCTCGTGGACGCACAATCAGCTGGTGGCGCTCAACGGCAATCAGAACAAGAGAGAAAATGGAGACCGAGACTGAGGTGCACTGTGCTAGGCTGTTGATCTTGCACATGGCACTGCCAAATGCCCAGTGGTCCATGAATGTATAGACAAATGTAAATGGCAGGCAAACAAGTGCCATCAGCAAGTCCGATGCTGACAGGTTGGCAATAAGCACACTAGTAGCGTTGGAGAGTTCGCGTTGGCGCCAAATCAAAACAATCAATGCTAAATTACCAGTCACTCCCAGAAAAGCTACAGCACTGTAGGCCACCGCAAGGGCCACAAATAAGGGCTGATCGGCATAGCACTCATCACCATGAAATGCTGAGAGGTTGGCAAGAGAACAGTTAAAGGAGGAGCAGTTTAGGATGGCAAGAGGAGGGACAGGAGGGAGAAGATCAGGTTCTGGCATTGTCTCTTCTGTTTTCAGGTTAATCGGAGGACTACTTTAGTTGAAGGTCCTTGTCAAGCTCATGGCTATGAACTTTCAAGATGTTGCAGTAGGCACTGTAAAAAAAATGGAAAGAACTAGTATGAATAAAACATTGAAAACTTGCCATTTTAAGTATCCTACAATTTATTTTGCTAAGTCTGAAGAAAATCTAACATTATTAATTACTGAATAAAACACAAATACTTTAACATTGTAATTAAAACCTTCAAACTGCTTTTTCCTCAATCATCTACATCAGTTATTAAAGTGATTTGTTATTAATTAGTTATAATGTGACTTTAGGAACCAGCAAACTCTAAAGCAGTGATCCCCAAACCCCAGGCCACGGTCCGGCACCAGTCCGTGGGTCAATTGCTACCGGGCCGCACAGAAGGAATACATAACTTACCTTACATTATTTACATTATTTCTGTTTTATTTATTAACTGATTCTAAATTATGTTTTATTTTGGAAATGTACCAGATTCTCTCTGCCACATCTGTCTATGACTCACTCTTGATGCATGTCATGATGCCTCGGTCACATGTCTTACCTCCATTCACTACCTTCTTAAAGGGGCTCCGGCCGCCAACACATAATACATTACCGCTAAATTGAACCCCCAAGCTAGCAAAATGAACAAAAAACACAGTGAATTTACATTTATTATTATATTTAGAAAATACCTAGTTTTTATGCTGGTCGTATCATTTTATTTTGTTGTAATTATCCACCACACCTGTTTTGCATCCTGGGTTTTCTGGTTTATCTCCTGTGCAGCCATCTAGGTCGGAAATGCAGTGCTTTCCAAAAGGTTGTAATAAAGTTGAGAGGATAACGTGTATCAAATGTATTCTACTTAGCTAACATTAGACAAATATATATTAAACGTCAGGGATGCAACTAATATTCAACCAAACCAGAGATGCAACCTACAATTGTGTTGCCCAAAAATTGCTAAACATTCTTCTTAATTGTACACTCTGCTAATCTTACCTACAAGTTAGCTGTCCCTGTCATATAATAGCCATCAAACTTGAGTGCACCATCTATCACATGCTTCCTCTGAGAAAGGTGAAGTAAGCGAATCCACCCACTTCAGCAGTCATTAATCCACAGATGTCCATAATTGTCTAATTTCACTGTGATTGATCGGACAGGAAGTATGCCACCCCTTTCATTCAGGTAGGATGACCAATTGTGCCCTTTTAGGTTGGTGGTACTGAGAACACTTTTCTATTTCACCATAGAAGCGGTTTTGCTGGTATCCTGTTGCATATCAACAAGGGAAACAACAGCTGGTCATATTGACAACAAACAACTGACTATGAAAATGCTTATATTGAAAATATACCCTATAGGATTTCATTTCAATTCTACATTACTGTGAAATTTCCACAATTCAGCTCATTTTTTAGCCAGCAATCAGTTCCTGACTTTACAGCTGCTAAGATTAAAGAAAGCATCTTGTACTTTTTTAAGCATAAAATGGGAAAAACAATTAAGTGGATAATTTTTTTTCAGTAGGTTGATTCTGGGCCATTGAATTGCATTTAGCTCAAACAATTGCAGAGCAACCACTGCTAAAAACAAAAGAAAGAAAAACAAAGAAAAAAGATTTTTCTTCTAGCAAACCTGTTCCTTTAACTTGGTTCCTTTTTTCACTTTTTTTAAATGTCCTCCATTTTTTTAAAGCTATTCTTACATTTACATTTGCGTAATTTAGCCAGGCGCACTTGTCCAGAGCGAAGTACGAAAGTGGTTTGAGTCTCTAAAAATGTACAAGAAATCTACACTAGATTACAAACTTCATATAAATCAGAATATATCTCTTGATTTCTACAAAGCAAAGTTGATGAAAGTGATCTTCTCTGTTATACATACAGTATATGAGTATTTAAATATCCTGTCTAAACAATTGATTCTCTGTTGGGAAAAGTGCAATATTCTGGGTGTGTGTATTATATGGTGCCGAAGCTTCAAATTGATCCGATGTCAGTAGGATTGATTGCACAAAGGGTCCTATTTATATTTCTCTTCTGAGACCAGTGTAAATATGATGGAAGAGTTCAATATTATGTAACACAGAAGCATGTCTCTAATGCCAAAATACTGTTACTTGTATAACTACTAGTATCTTGAATGCACTTCTTAGGTGAGATCTATTGTATATGTATTTTAGTGATTTTATACATAAATTGTCAAAAACTGCTGTCTAGAGGAGGGATTATTTTCTTAACCCCCAAATAAGCTTTCTTATAAGCCCTTATTCCACAATTATTATGTTTGTAAATGTCTTTTTGGTTTCTTGAGTTTTATTTAGCTGGGAACAGATTTGCTCTTTTTTTAGCCTGAATATTTTGTAAAATATGCACAGTTTTGATATATATGACAGACATATATCCGTCCTTTTGCACCTGCGGAAACTGCTTTTAATATAATTTAGTTAATTAGTTACTGTAGGAGCTCCCACCCTTGTTGTTGGGAGTGGCAAATCCGGGAACAGCAGTTATAGTGTGGGCCACAGGTAATTATAAGCTATTATTGCATTACACATTTACCTAATAAGTAAGTTAATTAAGTCAAAGTATCCTGTTATCAAGACAACAAAATGAATGGTGACATCTCTTTTAGCTCTGTACCTTTTTCATACAAGTTCATGCATTTCACAAAGATTCAGTCAGGAGACGGTGAGACTGTAAGGACAATTTTCCTGTCTACAAGCCTGCCATTAGCATGGTCTAAAAAGGCAACCAGTTCACATTCTCTTCTAAGGCCGCTCCCTAGACAGTAGTGTTCTACAAAGTGACCTTAACGGCAGCCAGCTATTAAGCTAATTTAAAGCTCTCTCAGGCAAAGTACGTTAAATGTCATGTTAGAATGAGTTTTGAACATAACAACTGGAATCATTTACATTTTTTTGGACTTTCAATGATAAACTTGAACAGCCTCGTCCTGAATCATCGCCCTGATGTTGGTGCCAATCAGAGCAATCATCTGTGTTTGTGTAGGTGCAGGCGTGTGAGACACACAGACACACACACACACACACACACAAAACCACAACCACACTCACACCCAGAGTCACACAGACACACACACACAGAGTAGGAATGAGAGAAGCAGCACTGCAGGCTTTATTAGTAATAGAAAACATTCGTGCCAATATTTGCTGAATTTTATTAGCTATGAAGATGACATACGACCTACTTTGTGGCTTATATTACGTGTCACGTGCTTCACTGTTTGATGTTCATAAATAACTTTGCTAGATACTGCATGAGTCACATTATCACGCTGAATACGGAGGTGGGCATAGTTTTGAATTATTAGGAAGGCATGAACGCAGCACCAACTTTGTTTCCATTTTCTCATGCATGCATCATTTTTCTTTTGAAGACTAGGTTTTGTTTCATTTACATTAAAATGATCAAAACCGTTCATCTTCCAGCCCCCGAGTCAGAATTTTTAATGAATACAAGAGAAGTGGAGTAAATAAAGGCAGGACCCATCTCCCAGAATAACACACAGGCGCAAAAATAGTTCGCTACTGTCTTACAAGCAAAGGAAATTTCAGTAATGTGACCTGCTACATCCTTCTTCTCCTAAGCTCCCTCTCTCCCTCATTATGAATCATCATGGAGCTGGCCTCCAGCAAAGCTAGTGGTTCACAGCAGGGCTGTTAACATTATAAGCATCTCCAACTGCAACCTGTCTGATTACATTTGACACCTAAAAGCAATCGGTGAATACTGCCTCAGATCATTCAGGCAAATCTTAACTATAATATAATAAATATAATATAATAAATATAATATAACATAACATAATATAATTGCATTCTATTTTATGTTACATTTAAAAGCTGGCTGAAATAAGCACAGGTTAAAAATAATAATAATTAAAAAAAAAATAATCATAATCATAATCATAATAATAGTAATAATACAATGTTAAATGTTAATGCGCAGTTATTTATATTTGAAGGACATAAGAAAAAAAGAAAAAGGGAAAATAGTAATTAGGGCATCTGTAAAAGATTAGACATCCTTCCTGTTATGATGTCTCAGAACCTAATTTACTTGTTAGGCCATAATTGACCTGTTAGGCTTTGCTACTCAGACCAATAATTATCGTTAGCAATTGGCAATTGGCTGGTGACAATTCTATAGCATAATAAATTCTCTGACTCGTAACCTAACACTTAACAACCATGGGTGCGTGGAAACAGATCTGAAAATGAATCTAATTGATAACTAAAATGCAAAGGCAGGCTATTAAAAAGGACAAAGCATTTTCACTGCCTGGGATTACAAGAATGGTGGTTAAGGGGAACTGCTGAAGTCAAGGCAAGATTTCAAAAATAAGAAAGCTTTCATGAAAGGCCTGCATGTACTGTATATCATATAGCAAATTAACATCTACAGTATATAAACCAGTGGCATCTTGTAATCAATAGCTGCACAAAGAACTGCACATATTTGGCAGAAAAGCGAAACAGAAGCACACAAATACAAACACGATATATAACCATTGTTTGCACAAACACGATCTGCATGAAAGAGTCATTAGAATGATTTGACCCCATTGCAAAAGTAAATTTGGGTGTATGCAACATAATATCAGGATAAGTACAAGGCATTTTGTAATCAAGTGCTGTGGACTGATGGAAAATAAATCTCTTTGGCCACAATCAACAAAAGTATGTTTGGAGAAAAAAGGTGCAGCATTTGATGCAAAGATCCACGTCACAAATGTTAAGCATGTGGTGCATCTGTTATGATTTTAGGTTTCATGGCAGCCAGTGACATAGAAATATCCTGCACAGGTGTAAGAATAAATTCCTCTAATTAGCCACATATTATGGGCACAAATGTGTCAGTCAAGAATCAAAAGGCGAAAAGAGACTGGCTTCTAGAATGATCTTAATGTAATAATTCAAAATCCGCAAGGAACTACTCCAATGAATACACACTAACCTTTGTAAAATGGCTCTCAGTCTTCAGACATCTCTGTAAATCTACAGGTAGATCTTAATTATGTTGCACGGCTGCAAGATGGCCCAAGAACATCCAAGAACTAGAAATAACTAAATAAAATTTGACTCCTAGATGGCCACAAAAAGCACAAGCTGTGACAAGTACAAGCTGTGATAGCTATCAAAGGTTTTTTTTTTTACTGAGTATTGACTTAATAGGCTGTCCAAACGTTTGCACGTAGTACTTTTTGAAAATATTATTAGTTCATGGCTGCACAATGCCAGATCCCTATCAGGCAAACAAGGATGATAAAACAATGTGATGTGGCAGATCTGAAAGAACAGAACCAGAAAAGAAAATACTGGGGGAAAAATCACACCAGGAACCTCTGAGTCACTGATTAGAGAGGAAGACGTGCAAGGAAAGAAGGCTGAAAAGGGCAAAAGTGGGATAATGAATGGCGTCAAGAAGAGAGAAAAGCAGAGAGAAGGAGAGAATGATTAAGGAAAAAGATTGTCTGTGGCGAACTGGAACGGAGGAGATCTGATGCTAGTGCAAATACAGTAGGTCTTGCTCAAAGCCTCACTTTTGGCTGTGAGTGCACTGTGCTCTTAGAAGCCACGGATTTTTCCTGGCTTATCTGTAATCACACTCTGCTTCAAATGTGTGTGCGAGTGTGGTTTGTGTGTCCATTACATTATATGTCTTAGAGAGGCCAGCTTAAAGCAATATTCAAGCCTAGTGATGTACCGTCATATGTGTTCTCTTTTCTCTCTCACTCTCTCTCTCTGTCCACACATCCAATTCAAATTTTCATAAGCTCAACAAACCTATCACCATTTCTCTCCTGACACATTGACACAAAGTGAACTTTGATATTTTCAACAACCAACAATACGTTTATAAGCCATAATAAGCACAGGTCCTAATGGGCCAGTAAACAACTAAACCCATATTTCATTTTGTCATAACAGTCATAAATATCCTGAAGTCGTAGCTTCAGCTGCACAATATCCACTGCACTTAATACCAGCATGAGCAACAGGACCTGGAAGGTGAAAAGTTCAGAACGATGATCACCAATGCAGGCGGGGGTGCAACTGAAGTCAGGGGCTTGCTCAGGGGTATGCAAGTTAATGGTTGGTGCTCACCTTCCCCTCCTAAAGAAAGATGGGAAAATACAAGAATAAATACACTACATGCAATGCCTCCTCTATATGCACCCCAAAGCAATGCATGTAGTGCATACCCCATTTTTGCACCTCTGAAGGCATGTACAGCACAACACCCGTTCTCCTTGCAGCTTAAGATCCATTCTATTCGACTAGGATGTGTGCTCTGAGATGCTTTTCTGCTCATCACGGTTGAATATTATTTTATGCACCAAACTATAAAAATTCTGTTGTGTGTAAAAACAATCTCAGATCTGCAGTATATGAAATCCAGGAAGCATACCAGATAAGCCAGAGGAGACATGCCTCATTCCCTTAATTGCCTTTAGAGAATAAGCTAAGCACGTCTTGGCAAAAAAATTAAAAAATGCAACAGCCTTTTCAGCATATTAGAACCTGGAATTCAAAATCATTGATTTTTTTTTCCAACATTTGGTTGCAGTACATTTTGGTGGTTGCATAAGTATTTAACTGTCCTCGATTTAATATATTGTACAAATCCAGCTGCAATTCTTTTTTTCAAGTCATGCATTGCTCATCTGGGTTCTTCATTTAATTGATTTGCTAATGATAGATATTAGATTTTAAGCATGAACACCTTAGTTGATATTTTATTTAGTCCCAGTCACACTGACGCAGAATCGACAGTCTCGGCGAGAACAAGACGCGTTAGGAAGAGCAGCACTTTATGCATGACTGCATAGAGAAATTAATTCCGCTTATCCATATCACAGGTGCGACTTTTTTTAAACGCGTCCAAAAACAGGTCAAAGTACACCCGGTGCACACGTCTTCATGAGAACACCGAGTCCTTAAACCTATCCAGGGTCTTTTCAAAAAACATCTTTTTTACAACTCCAAGTTCCAAACACTTCGCTTGAAGACTCCTTCCGAATACAATGGAGCGCGCGCGGCGGCGAATCCAATTCGATTGGTGAAATCTGAATTGGCGCGCTCAGCATTTCAGCCTTCAGACTTTAGGTCTTAATCGGTAGAAGAAGAAAACAAGACTGTCAATGTCATTTTCAGGGGGGAAAAAGATTTGTGGACTCACCTGAGCTGGTGTGCAGCCGCTGCTGTCTGAGATCATACATAGTGGTGACAAGACTTTCTATAAGGCTAACTCAACCCACACACACGGTCAGGGTGACACACACACACACACACACACACACACGCACGGTCAGGGTGACACACACACACGCGCGCGCGCGCGCGCGCACACACGCACAGTGAATTACGCGCGCGCGGGTTCAGGGAGGCATCACGCTTAAGCATCATCCTCAAAGGCTCTTCAGTGCTCCCATTGTCATGTCTCAGTATGTCGCTTCTTCTCCTTCTCTCTGTGTGTGTGTGTGTGTGTGTGTGTGTGTGTGTGTGTGTGTGCGTCTGTGTGCGCGCGCTTGTCTCTGTGAGTTTGAGCGTGTTTCAGCGCATGCATGCATATCCGCGTGCATGTTTTGATGCGCCCCTGTGCGTCTCACACAGGACAGATGAGGTCGAAGCTGATGAGTCGTGGCTTAGAGGTAACCGAAACCCTCAGGGGGGCTCTGTGAATGCAAGACATAAGATGTGTGACCCATGTGCTTACACGGACAAATGGATGTACGGAAAAAAATTCTTGGTGTTATGGGGAACTGTTGGGGAGCTTAAAGACCAAGATCAGCCCATATGTAGACCACAAATGACCTGCAAGAAGGTTTTAATGACATATGAGCATTGTTTGCACAAACAAGATGTGAATGGAAGAGACATCAGAATGATCTGACCCTCTTGTAGAAGTACAGTAAAATTTTAAATGCATGCAACATGATATCCAGATAAGTAAGTGGCAATTTGAAAACAAGTGCTGTGGATGAATGGAAAATTGAACTACTGGGTCACAATAAAAAAAAAAGGTATATATGAAGTGAAAAAGTGCTGCATTCAATAAAAAGAATCTTGCCAACTGTTATGAATGTAATGCATGCATTTATTGTCAGCAGCACAGTAAACACTGCACAGGAAGATGTAAGAATGGATTCATGTTCATATTAGCGATGTGCATCTCCGTAACTGAGTCCAAACCGATTCTTTACTCAATGCATAGCCAACAATGCATATGAGGCAGCTACGGATGCAATCCGATTCACCCCTAGTGAAATACAATCCAATTCCAATTTGATTCAACACAATTTGATTTAATGCAATACGATGCAATGGAAAAAATATGATGTTATGCAATTCAATATGTTTTTTATTTCTTTGGTTCAGACAGACAGCAAATCATGTAATTACTAAAGTGCCTTCTGACTTTTAATACCTGACAAGCAAAACAAACGGGCCTTTGTAGTGCAAAAAAAAAGAAAAAGAAAAGGAACTTAGTTTAAATAAAACCATATTTTTTTTCCTGTTCTGTCTCCAGGAAGATACAGCTCTACCTCTGCCATGTTAATCTATATTCTATGTGACATGTCTTGGTGCTGAAAGATGCAACCCATCATTAACTTTTCCGTTCTCTTTCATTTTCCTTTTTTTCCCTCTGGCAGCTAATGTTAATATGATGTAATACCTGTTGCATTGAATTAATAATAATAAAAAAACCACATTGTTTACTTTTATGTCTGGTGAACCTTACTGTCCCTAGTTAATATCAACTTTTGGTACATGTACTGTATCCAGTGATGCAGGATAGACTGTGATGTAGTGTGAGTGAATGTGTAAGTCATGAAAACAGGGTGTGAGAGTGTGAGAGCAAAGGAAACAGGAATAAGTCAACATTCATATCAAAGTACAAAACACCTACCTATAATCTACACTCTTAGCATAGACCTTGAAAGGCGTCGATCTACAATTGACTGTTGAAATGCACAATTTGTTAGCTACACTTTCCACTGTGGAAAAGAGGACCATAGGACATGGGACAACTGGTATCATTTCTAAATCACTTTGGTGGTTAATCAGATAGCAGAGCGCTGAAATCCTGTATCTGCTGCTATCTGCTTGTCACTCTGTACATAGGATAAATCCAGGCTATAGGTCAACATTCAAATTCAGGCTATAGGTCAACATTCAAATTCATAAACCCAACCATTTTGTTGAAGCTGTTTCTTGTCTTTAAAGTACAGTTTTTCTAAAAACCTTCTCTTTTCATGCCTCAGAGACCTGTTCCTGGCTGATACGAGTAGAACCTGGTGTGGTCTTGTCAGCTCGATTCAGTATGAGCCTTTTCCTCTGACCTATCCTATAAACAGCCACAGAACTGCTACCCACTTAACTGTTTTTTGTTTTTCACACCATTCTGTGCACCCTTCTATCTCTAAAGACTCCCATTTGGGAGAAACCATTTTCCAAAACACTCAAAGCTCTCAACCTAATTTCATGCACTGTGCTGCTGTCATATGATTTGATAATTATATGAATGAGTGTACCAGTGTTCCTAATAAAGTGGCTGGTGAGTGTTTTATTACTGTCAATGTGTGTAATGAAAGGTGAAATTGCAAACTATATGTGGCTAGTCTGTAACATCAAGGGTGCATCCTCATTTTTTACTTTGCAAAACAGTTTTTGTATGTAATTGGACTTGAAGGCTTGAAGATCTACACCACCAGAATCTAATTAAAGGAACACTGCCTGCACCTTTGCAGGTAAAAGATGCGCAATACATGTACAAAAGGTTTCCCTGCGATAGTGACAAAAAAAAAGGCATAGTTTGGATTTTCATTGTATACGAAAGTGCAGGATAAGCTGACAGAAAAGAGCACTTTTATGTATTTTCCCCAAATTGTATTTTCACATCAGTAACTTGTCCAGCATGACCAGTTTGTCAGCAAGGACGCATTACCGCAACTGCACACTATGAATCCTCTGCTCTCCTGGGTACCGACAGTTAGTGGCCAGAAATCTGTCAGGAAAGCGAGGGTATAGATTTCCCGTCATAAACTATTAGAGCATGCATAGTTGAGGGATTTCCCGTCATTAAAATTTGCAGCGTGTCCAGCTGAGGGTCAATATCTGCAACTCTTTCAGTGAACTTCAGGATTCACACAATGTGAAACTGTCACTTCCTGTCTGTCTGAGGACACTGCCTTGGATTCACTGACTCAAGGTCAGTCTTAATAATAGAGGTGCTTTATGGGACCATACTCCAAGTTAAATAATTTTTAGAGACATGGCTATGCATGTGCGTGTGCGTGTGCGTGTGCGTGTGTGTGTGTGTGTCTATAAAAATGTAACCAACATCTGCTAAGCCTACTTTTTAATCATTCTGTTTTCACAAAATGTCATCTACATATTTGCAAAGTAATAAACCTTTATTGTACACTTCTGATCAAATTTAGCAAACAGAGTAACACGGAGAAGTCGGATCCTTCGTTACGTCACTTATTAATCATTAAGCTTATTAATCACACACTTCAATTCTTTTTATTATGTAAACCGGTGGTAATTGTAGATTACGGACAAAGGTGTAAATCATTCTTGAGTAAAAGTAAATATACATTAAGATAACTTCCCCAATATCAATATGATTTGAGTAAAAGTCTTGAAATATATGATTTGGACAGTAATTAAGTTTTGGCTCGTATTGAAAGTAAGCTTATAGATGCAGTAGGCCTTAATCACAACTTAATGGCACATTTTTATCTGTTCTATTTCACCTCTTTTATATTTATTCATTTATATATTTTGAAATGGTTAAACAGAAATGCACGCTGCATTAATATTGCGTGTTAATAAAATGAATTTGCGTTAACGCGTTATTAACACCCTAATTTCGACAGCCCTGATTGTTCTGATGTATCACAGTGAATTATAATAGCAATGATCCATCCTACTGATGTCCCTTTCTCCATCATCATTTTTCTCGAGCTAAAGCTTTATCATCAACAGAATCCTGAGTCTATGTCTGGAGCACTAGATGGGAACTGGGAATACTGTATCCTGTTTAGGACAACAGTCCATCACAGGACATCTTTGTGCACATATTCAGAGTCTTACTCACACCTATAGGCAAATTAGCTGTTAGGGCAAAGTTTTGGACAGTAAGGGGAAATCAGAGAACCAGGAAGAAACCCACACCAACGGTAATCACTAAAACTGAAGAGCGTTCTATAAAGCAACTATGCTACTCTATCATGCGGTCGTAATAGCTAATCTTTCTGCATGACGCACAGATTTATTGCATTACATGCTTGGTTGGCCTGAAGTGTGATTTAGGGTTTTGGGCTCAGGTGCAATTTAACAGGAATCTGATGGACTCGTGAAGTCAATTAAGGCTGAATTATGTGATAAAACATCAGATATTTTTCTCACAAAAATAAAATATTGCTGGTGTGTACAATGTAATTTAATCTGTATCAAAAAATGAGTCAATTCTACTATATATATATATACAAAAGTGAATACACCCCTCAGCAACCATTTTAGCGCATCTTCTCAAGAAACAGTACTAAAACTTGGATATATTTTATAGTATTTATATTTACTGTGCTTTTAAAATAACTTGACAGACATTATTGTCAAAATACAGTAGCTGGCAACAAAAGTGAGTACACGCTAGGTGATAACAGGTGTATGTCATGTAATCATGCAAATCCAAAAGTCCTATTCATCATGTTCATGTTTTTGTCTGCTTGGCAGGACCATAGAAATTTGTAAATCTTGTATTAGAGCAGTTAAAATTTGGTGCTTTGTGTACAATTCTCTCATACTGACCACTGGATGTTCAACATGGCACCTAATGGCAAAGACTCTGAGGATTTGAGAATTACAAGTGTAGGTAGGTAGGAAGGTAGGTAGGTATTTTATCGAATAGGTAGATTGATATTTTATTGAATAGAAGTCGATTGAAATGTGACATAATATCATAATGTCAATGCCGCAAGTTCGCCCTCTGCTGGTTGAGTTACCTAGAGTCACCGTCCTGTGCACTACCTGCTGCCATAGATCATCCGTCTCCATACCCCCCTGTCCTCTACATCTGCCTCTTTCACACCAACTACCTGCATGTCTTCCCTCACCACATCTATTAACCTCCTCCTTGGCAGTGGCAGATTTCGGCGACATGTGCGTCTTCCGGGGGGAACGGCACAGGGCATACACGCAAAAAAATAAAATAAAATCGATCATCGTTTTGTTTTGTATTTTTGTTTGTTTTTTTTATAGTTCATTTGCACGATCACGTCAATTCTTATATCATATTAGCATCAATGAACCTGGTCAGGACTCGGAGTCTGCACTCACCGCCTGGAGAATTTCCTTCACTCATACAGTCATAGAGGAGGGCCAGGGTATCAGTAAGGAGAGCTTAATCCAAATTAAAATCATGAATGACAATAAAAGGTCTAAACCCTCAGGATCCCAATTAAAAATAAAAAAAGAGGAAATAATATGGGGAAGAACGTGCAATATATATATCCTATACACTTAGGTTAGCTGCTCAAAATACTCCCTTCATCTTCTCAACACACTCTCCTCACTAGTCAATACATTTCCATCTCCATCCTTTACTGCTCTAACTTGCAGTACATTCTTTCCAGCTCGGTCCCTCTGCCTGGCCAATCGGTACAAATCCTTTTCTCCTTCCTTAGTGTCCAACCTCTCATACAGCTCCTCATATGCCTTTTCCTTGGCTTTCGCCACATCCCTCTTAACCTGCTGCCGCATCTCCTTGTACTCCTGCCTACTTTTCTCATCACTCTGTCTATCCCACTTCTGTTTTGCCAACCTCTTTCTCCTTATGCTCTCCTGCACTTCCTTATTTCACCACCACGTCTCTTTGTCTAAATTAACAATATATTTGTTTTTTTGCAAACAAGAAATCAACAGTAAACAATCACAAAGCAGATAAAAACTAAATCAATTTAAAAAAGGAAGAAAAAGAGGGCATACTTTACAAAAGCATTCACCATAAAACATAAAATGATTCAGATAATGGGGTCAAGAATAGTATAAGTTTTGGAAATCTTTGAGTTTTAAGGTTCTGACATGTATTTAAAGGAGATAAAGAGGCACATAATATTGGAACAAAATAATCTAAAGTTGGGTTTACAATGAATAGCTCTGGCTTTGTGAATATGAAATTTACCCAGGAGACAGAAGAACAAAACAGTATAATAGAAAATTAACAACCTTAGAGTGCAAATCTGAAAGAAAAATAATATCTTAAGTAAATTGTACAACTTTTTTTCACAAGTTCTGACCAAAAAGACTTGAATAGACAGTGGCAAAATAAAATGTAGAATAGACTCTTCTTCAGCATTGCAAAAAGAACATAACAAACTTTTATTTAGAATTGCAATATAACAAAGATACGTTTTAATAGAATCTGTTAAAGAGAAGGTTACAGGGGTAATATCTGTGACCAATTTTAAAATAGATTGTTTTAATTGTATTTTAAATAAAGAGTTTGTGAGGGAAAGTGCACAAAATATTTTTACAGATACTCCATTTATATTGTGCTTTAGGGAGGGTCCTTGGAGTTGAAAAAAGTACTTTTCTAATGAAGTTATTAAATACTTTTTTCTGATATTTTAACACCATTGATTGCAAATGTAGGAAGATGATTATTTAACTGGCTACTTATTTTGCGCTTTAATAAGATTTTTATGCCAACATAAAACCAGAAAATATAAGGTCACCTTGAGCATTAAACAGATCAGAAACAATAATATTTTGAGTCATCCACTGCTTGAGAAAAAGTGATTTGTTACCAGATATTTCATTTTTCTTTGACTTTTGCTTTCTCTCTCTCTCTTTCTCTCCCTGTCTGTCTTTCTTTCTCTTTCCTTAAATTGTAAGAAGCTTTGCAAGCTTCCTTCTTGCCCCCTACCAGACAACCAAGACTTGTACAGAATACAGATGTTATAATACTAATGGTAATACTAACAGTTACAATCATATCTACTGTTCAGATTAAGAACATCAGGACCATTGCATTATGTTTCTAATGCACTGGAGATGAGGGATTGTGTGCTGTGTTTAAAGGATCAGCTGAAGCAGCATCGAGGCCTTTTAGCAGTCGTGGGTGGTGACGTGTCTGATCCAATTCTCTTTACTCTCGGGTTTGTCTTGGTGAAAGCGAGGGCAGAGATGTTCATGGCTTTATTTCCTAAAATGGGATTGTTGTGCCTCTGATTGGAGCTCTACTGCTTGGAGGGCAGGATTCTTGGAACATGAATGGTATTAACATAGGGAACTCGACCTGATGCTGAAGGGTTCTTCATGCATATAAAATAAATAAATAATAAAACAAAGCTGCATGTTTTATTTCTGCATAATGAATACAGCCTACATGTTAAAGGTGTGTTGTGTAAAATAATTTACAAAATAAAATAAAAGGTGCTCAGATCACACTAATGACATTATATGTTTATTTGATAAAACTGTATCATGCAGTAATAATGTGCTTGTATTGTCTTACACACCCCTCACAGATGTAAAATAGGCTCAGATTTTCCATCCACATGCAGATCACCAGGTCGCTGTCATCATTCCGCACAAGAATATTTTTCTCATCCGTGCTTCATGCAATCTTCAAGCAAGAACTCTCCCACATGGGGAACATGTTGTTTCCACACTGCTACTGGCTGAAAATGAAAGATTGGAAATGATAGGTGGTGCATAGCAAAACGTCACCGAAAACACCTGCAGAGTTCAGTTGTATCACCGATAAGATTCTACCTGTCTTTGCCTGTTTTTAGTGGTTACTCTCGTTTGTTTTTTAACACTATATTCTACAAGCCATATTTATTTTTTACCACCAAGATGTCGTTCTTTATGCGAAAGTTACTCTAAAACAGATAGAACCAAAAGACCCTAAATGCTCTACGGTATTGTTGTTCAGGGAAACCTTATCTTTTCAAATACACAGGAATTTGAATTCATGTATTTGTATATGAAATAATAAATTGTTCAATGCAGGAAATGTATATTCAAGGAACTTCATTATCTATAACCTATTATCTTTTTGAACAATATCAACTTTGAATAATGGACAGTAAAGCTCAATTTCTTCTTTCCAACGATATCTAAATTGGGTATGTAGCACATTTTTCTCAGGAACTGTTGACATTTAAATTTAGGTAGGGCATTTCAGCTGTGAGTCCCAAAATTCAGGCTGGGTGGTGCGGAGATTCGCGATCCAGACATAGTATCAGATAAATGTTTGTAAGAATCTCATTTTTCATGATATCTTAATTTAATTTAAAATATAAACTCATGAGACATGTGGCTTTTACCTTGTATTTTTCTGGATTGCTCCAGGACTGATTTCATGTATTTATATATAAAGAATATATATTCATTCAAGGTACTTCATCATCTATAACTTATCTTTTTGAACAATATCAACTTTAAATAATGGTGTCTTCTTATTAAAGATATTTAAACTATGTATGTTGTCCGTTTTTATCAAGAACTGTTAACATTTTAAGTTAGGTAGGACATTTTCAGCTGTGAGTCTCAAAAGCTATGGCGAAGGCTAACAGGTTAAACCTCTGGTAGTACCCGGCAAAACCTGAAAAAGACCTTAACTCCTGTAAATTTGCAGGCCTCAGCCAAGTCTTCAAGGCCTCAACCTTTGCCAAATCTGTCTCAACCCTGTCTTGGAAGACTACATGGCCCGGGTACCTCACTGACGTTTGCAAGAACCGACATTTTTTGGGCAACGGTTTTAGCCAAGTCGATGGAGAACTTGCTGCAGTCTCAATTTATGTTGATCTAGAGTCTTGGAAAAAACTATGATCATCAATGAAGACCAGCACCTGTTTCCTGTTTAAGTCTCCCATGCACCGTTCCATTAATCTTTGAAACATACTCGGCGCATTAGTAATCCCCTGCAGCATTCTGTTGAATTGCCAGAACCCGTGTGGGCAAACACAAGCTGTTTTAGACTTATCATCTTTCTCCATCTCAATTTGGTAAAAGCCAGATTTCAAATCAAGCACAGAAAACCACTTCGAGCCAGTCATAGTCACAGTCGCACTGTACCATACTTCTTACAGACCACAACTATGGGTAAAGCAAAGGGAGATTTAGACTTGCAGATGACACCAACTGCCAATAGTACTTTAAGGTGATTTCTAACAGCGTCAATATCTTGGGGTGAATGGGTTGGGTCAGTTTTTCTGATGTTTGACTTTTTCCGTGTGGCCATAATCAAGGTCATGCAAGGAAAAGACTTCCGGCATGGAATTCAACAACTTAGAAACCCTCTCCTTCCAGTTTGTGGACAAGTGGGAATTACCAAAGTCAAAAGTGAGGTTGGCACAGGTAGGTCTCACTTCAAGTCAAGTTAAGTCAAGTGGCATTTATTGTCATTTCTACTATACACAGTGGTACACATTACACAGTAAAAACGAGACAACGTTTCTCCAGAACCCTGGTGCTACACTAAACAACATAACACAAATGCTACGTATGCCCGAATGCTTTGGAACTGCTTCCCTGATGGCAGGAGGGTGAAGAGTGTGTGTGACGGGTGTGTGGGGTCGTCGACGATGCTGTTGTCTTTGCAGATGCAGCGTGTGGTGTAAATGTCCGTGATAGAGGGGAGAGAGACTCTGATGATCTTCTCAGCTGTCCTCACGATCCTTTGTAAGGTCTTGCGATCCGAGACGGAGCAGTTCCCAAACCAGGCAGTGATGCAGCTGCTTAGGATGCTCTCAATGGTCCCTCTGTAGAACATGGTCAGGATGGGGTGGAGGGAGATGAGCTGCAGGGCTTTCTTGGTGATGGAGCTGGTGTTGAGTGATCAGGTGAGGTAAGTAAGTACACAATATGCATTATGGTGCTGTACACCAAATTTCCGCTAGGTGGCATTTTCAGTAGGTGCATTATAGGGCTGTAATACCAAATCACCGCTAGGTGGCATTTCCAGTACGTGCATTATAGAGCTGTACACTAAATCTCCGCTAGGCGGCAGTAGTACACAATATGCATTATGGGGCTGTACACTAAATCTCCGCCAGGTGGCGATTACAGTAGGTGCATTATAGGGTTGTACAGAAAATCTCCGCTAAGTGGCAGTACAGTACACATGCGTTATGTTGCTGTACCCCAATTTTCCGCTAGGCGGCAGTAAGTACACAATATGCATTATGGGGCTGTACACTAAATCTCCGCTAGGCGGCAGTAAGTACATAATATGCATTATGGGGCTGTACACTAAATCTCCGCCAGGTGGCGATTACAGTAGGTGCATTATAGGGCTGTACACTAAATATCCGCTAGGTGGCAGTACAGTACACATGCGTTATGTTGCTGTACACCAAATCTCCGCTAGATGGCATTAAACGCGGAAAGAATCGTCAATCCGCTAACCAACAAACAAACAAACATCCAAGATGGCGTCCTCCATGGGTGGAATGTTCACTGGACAGCAGCAGCAGCAGCAGGCGCCGCCGCCACCGCCTTCAGGCACTCACCCGCCTCCTCCCGGACCCGGAGCTCCGGGAAACAGAGCTTTGTGCAACACTTTAGTCGATGATCTGGAGGCTTCATTTGAAGTAAGACTACTTCTTGTAAAGTCTGGTGATGTAGTGAGTTAGCATGTAGCTAACAGGGACAGGCTTGAGCCCGTTAGCTAATTTGCAAGACTAAAGCAAACTCAACAACAGTAGTAATACTGATAATGTGTGTTTGAGTAATACTGGGATCCTGAAATAGTATTTTCTAGCATGTTTTATTGGGTAAAGGCCGCAACCCAAATGTCTCAATCGTCCCTGTCTAATAGGATCATTTGGGATTGAAGCCTCTATGAACAAGTGACGTTTTTACTGTAAATAAATTTTGTATCTTTTCTCCTACAGGCATGTTTCGCATCTTTAGTCAGCCAAGACTATGTGAACGGTACAGACCAAGAGGAAATCAGAACAGGTGAATGCATTTAATCCAATTCTCATGCTAAACTCCCAATCTCTAATCTCATATATATATATATATTTAAGCACGTTTGAAGGTCTGGGACAGGTTTGGAACCTGGACTTTGCTTCACCAGATTGATTTACAAAGTGCACTATGGTAGGCAGTTTATTATATGAAAGGATCAAATGTCACTTTTTTATATCAGTGTGCTGTTGGGGAGCTGCACAAGTCAGATGTTATTGTTGACCTGAGTCTCACTGAAAAACTCCATTGGTTTTGTGTTCTGTGGGTTTTTTTAAGGGGTTGACCAGTGCATCCAGAGATTTCTCGATGTAGCCAGACAGACTGAATGCTTTTTTCTTCAAAAAAGGCTACAGCTGTCCGTACAGAAACCAGAACAAGTAGAGAAAGAGGTGGGTTTTATTCTGTATTATCCTAAACCTTGTCTCATTGGTTACTGTTACTATCTAATTTTAAAGGAAAAACATTTGTCCAGTAATTTTACAGGGCTATCCATCCAACATTTCAGAAGTGGACAACAATGCCTGTATATAGATTTCCTTCTGATGGTTACATTTAGAACCACAAACTGGAAATCCTAGAGACATATATGCAGTTCCTGTTCAGGGTCTGTTTTGGGGTTGTGTTTAGTAAAAATACCAATTACAGTCTCTTTATATACTAAAATAATGAAAAGTTGTTTAAACTAAATAGAAAATCAATGGGAAAATAGCCATAAAAAAATACTACATGTATGTGTGTTCAATGTGATGCAGGATATATCGGAGTTGAGGAACGAGCTCCAGAGAAAGGAAATGCTGATACAGAAGCACCTCACCAAGATTCATCACTGGCAGCAGGTGCTGGAAGATATAAACGTCCAGCACAAAAAACCTACGGAGCTACCACAGGGGCCGCTGGCCTTTTTAGAACAAGCCTCAGCCAACCTGCCTGCTCCCATGAAACCCAACTGAGCAGTGCCTCTGATAGTGTGTGTGTGGTGTCATTCAAGTATTTTAATGTTTTGATGCAACATTTGCCTGAATGAATCCAGTGCTTTGTTTGAGACACCCTCGCAGTCTGGATTGTCATTAAAGCCTGTAACTGAGATGGAAATTTCTCAACTCAGATGGCTTTTGGCTTTTGGCTTTTTTGCTCGCAAAGTTCTGTTCAGAGCAGTAAAATCAAGATACTGATAATACTTATACAATAAACATCAAGCATCTTTGTAGTCAAGTGTGTGTGGAAGTTGGATCTTTTTTGTAATTATTAGAATAAACATTACATTTTGTAGTCTGTGTGTTGTGTCTATTCTGGAATTTTTTTTTTATTCGAAATTGTTCGAAATGAGGTTTTAATTAAAAGGGGGCAAAACCAGTTTTACATTGGGAAGAAATCACAACAGGTCAAGCAGTTCTAGGAAAATAATCAGTGACTAGCTGCTGCAAAACAAAAGTGTCCTGAAGTTTTTCCCTCCTGAACTACAGCCGTGTACCAACAATTACACTTCTCCTTTCTAGAATGTCCTCCTTTATTACAATTAATATTTACATTTAAACAAGTGAAGCAAGTTGGTACTCAGGTCATCAGTTTTGCAGATGATTCTTTCCCAAACTGTTGCCACAAACCTGGAAGCACACAACTGGACAGAATGTCTTTGTAGATTAATATAATTTACTAAAAATGAAGAGGCCTAAACCAGTTGTAGCACAGTTAGAGTGGTAGAACTCAAGTGTCCTACACAGCGCCCTGATCTCTACCTCGCTGAAAACCTTTGGGATGCACTGGAACAATGGCTGCACCACTGAACCCACGTATGTGCCTGACCTCACTTATCTCTAAAATCTAAAGGAAGCCTTCCCAGAACAGTGGAGGCTGTTAACAATAACAAAAGTAAATCTTGAATGGGGCGTTTAACAGGCACGTGCGCATATGAAAATCACGTGTCCAAACATCATACAGTTTACTATATTAGAGTATCTTGCCTGATTAAAAGTAGAGAAATCTCATCCAAATATTTCTGGCTACACAAAATAAGTCGGTTTTGTGTTGTAGCTCCAGGCGATTGGGTTAAAGGGTCAGAAATACACAATGTGAAAAAAGATCCCTGCATGGCTTAACACTTGGGTTAAATCTTCATCTATCAGTGTTCTTAGTTTTCCCACTGTTTAGGAGTCAAGCCGTCGTTTCTTTCCCTATCCTTGTCTGATTGTCTTCATCTATATCTCATGCCAAGCTATGAGAAGGTTTTTACCCCCTCCAGCTCATCCCTCAGGTTGTTTATGTGCCAGCCTGTGGCTTATGTGAACACATATCTTGGATTCAATCTTTCTACTTGCCCTCTGTCTTCTCTGTGAATTGTAAATTTATAAGTTAATAAAAACTTAACTGGTCAATTACACAGTAGTCCACCAATCAGGGTCGAGCGCACGCTCTGTTGTGAACTTGTTTTGATTGGTGCTTGGTGTATCTACTGATCATCAACATTCAGTTCAGTATCAGTTCAACATGAAGCAGAACATTTACAGAGGAATAAATGATGGAGGAAACATTAGTAACATGAGAATCTTTTCAAAAATGCTAATAGGATTATTATATCTATAATAAATCATAGTACTTTGGATACATTTGAAGGTAAATATGTTGTATTTTTATTCAAGTGAAAGATTAAAGTAAGCAATTTTACTGGAGTAATATTTTACAGAGTGAATCTCTACTTTTTCTCAAGTACATGCTTTGTGTAACCCAACAGAAAGGATACACAATTTCTACGTTCAAAAAGCGGAATCTTGTTGAGTGCGTTCGTGAAATTTCGGACCAATAATAAGGACGGACCGGTATGTGCTCCCCGAGTTAATTCTCCCCTAAAACAACACACGTGGAAGGAGTTAACTGCATAACAGCAGAAAATGGCGAGTGTGTTTACATTAAGATTATATCCGTGTAGAATAAAATAATTTTGCGAGGGTGTGTCGGTGGCCATCAATCATATTTCTTTGTTTGTTTGTATGTTTGATTGTTTTCCCCACAGCCGAAAGCATCGAAAGCGAAAAGCGCCGTGGAGAAGAAAGTGATCCATCCTTATAGCAGGAAAGCGGCATGTCTGGCCAGAGCAGCTCTTAGACAGGACAGGAAAGAAAAGTACGCAGGGATTGTGTATGATCAGTGCATTGCATATCCAAAGTGTGTGTGTGTGTGTGTGTGTGTGTGTGTGTGTGTGTGTGTGTGTGTGTGTGTGTGAGAGAGAGAGAGAGAGAGAGAGAGAGAGAGAGAGAGAGAGAGAGAGAGCGCCATACAGGCAATTAAAGGGTGTACGTGATGAACTATATGAGCAAAATCTGGATGCAGTCAAAATCATGGTACTGAGAGTAAACAAGTCATAAGGGAAATTGACTGGTTACAGATACTATTTGCCCCCCTATTTGACTTTCTGATTGCATCCACACATCACCCAGCTCTTAATTTCACCTGAATGAACTGCTATTACATTTGAATGTCGATAAGATATATAAAACCTCGCCATTGCATAATACAGGTGCACAGAAACAAAATGCATATTGACATCTACCAGAAGTGCAAATAGCAGCTTTGTGCAAATTAACAAGTGCAGATGAATATGTAAATATATGTGCAACAAATACATTTAAAGTTGCTGGGCAGTGCCAAAGTGTTTAAGCAAGTAGATGATTTTGTATATAATGATTTCTAATGAAAAACATTTAGAATTGTTGCAATATGTATGTAAGATTATTGTAAAATAAATATGTATGATATGACGTATGTACAACATTATACAAGCTCACTAGCATAAATTAACTTTTTTTTCCAGACTGAAAGGGGAAAAGGCCCAGCGTTTAAATATAATCAGTAAGTGTTTGCATTTTATAATGTATTTCACCAACAATGGTGTCACCTTTACATGTAAACAGCTGTTTTGTTTCCAGCTGTTTTTTTTTTGTGTGTAAAAATTTTTTTTTTTTACCTGTCCTGTGCTATCCACAGGAGATAAACTTTTGTGGTTCCAGAGTGAACTGGACTCGGAAAAGTCTGAATATTCCAAACAAGATGCTTGTGAAATCATTGAGAGGTAAAAGCTTTAAACAGATCTGTTTGAAATGTCATGCTTTAGAACAAACCTCTTTCCCGACTTCACTTGTAGACCTGATTCATTAAAAAAAAAATCTGTTCAATCAGAGCTAATAAATTAGGAGGGGGAAAGAAAATTTCAGTTTTACATACACTCTCTCTGTCCACTTTATTAGAAACATCTGTACATACACATCATCTTCCAGTCATTACCTGAACTGTCCAATGTAGATTCAGATTCAGGATCTAAACCTGATATTTTCTTCTACTTGCCTCAATGCACTTTGAGATGCTTTTCTGCTTGTAAAAAGTGGTTACTATAGACTTACTGTGTGCATCAAACTAGTTTGACTATCCTCTTCTAATCTCTTCCATACTCAAAGCACCAAATGTAAGCAATGTGTCATTTAAACTATTAGATTTTACTTGCAAACAGAATGAAAATCACACAATCTTAATGGTTTTTATGTAGAATCTGTGCATCACCTGAAACTGGTGTGTGTAACTCTTCATCAGATATCTGCATCGATTTGACAGCGAGATAGAACAAATCGAGCTGGCCAACAGCATTAAAGGGCGTCAGGGTCGACTGCACTTTTCCAGAGAGACCGTCATAAAGCAGACAATGGAAAGAGAGCGAGCCCAGTATGAGGGGAACGGCTTTGGTACGTAACCTTTTACCTTTATTATCCAAAGTCCCAAAGATCTGTATATTAATGCACTGCTTCCTTCTTCTTTTACACAGAAATCCCAGATATAATGAACAGCAAACATTTGAAGACTTTTAGGTGAGACCACTTAATCCAGTAACCTGAATGTGTGAGGTGCAGAATTATAAACAAACTAAGATTTTTGACAGAAGATCACATGTCATGGGTCTATTATCCATATGCAAATTTTATGATTGAAAATTGAAAGGATTAAGTTTTGTCATTATTTTACTTTTTTAAATGACTTTATTGAATAACTCAAATCCACAATATATACATCTTGTATCACATAAGACAATGGAACGTTTTCAGTACATATGTAAACAGTGAGAAATATTGTTGACATGCAAAACAATTTGACAAGTAAGTACATACTAGGAAAAATATCATCATATCATTTCATACACATAATTCTTAACATGAAAGGGGAGAAAAAGTATAAACAATCTTAAATTTACAAAAACTTAATAGTCTTTCAGGCTCCTCGTGAGCACATGTTTTTATATATATATATATATATATATATATATATACATACAGAGACACTCATCTGTAATGTAGAAAACCACATATACACCTAAGGACAAATCTATATACACATACCTATAATCATACACTAGTACATACCTATCTATATGTATCTATACATTCCTCATTTCACATGTTTAACAAGTACCAAGGATGTTTCATTCTAGTTCTTCTATCTATTGTCCTTTGTCTGTTTAATTTACAAAAATAGGGCACTAAAATAGGGCACTGATTAATAATAATCATGCATCGTGTTTTCCATATTTTATAATTTACAATACATATCACCATCCAAAAGAATTCCTTTGTTTTTTTGTCCAGATCTTTTTCAAAAATGCCGTACCTAATAGTTTTCTCATTTATATGGATATTTAATCCAGTCTTTATTTTACCAGGCCATAGTCATAGTGTTCATAGTGTTCAAATTTATAAAGAGGAAAGAAGTATGAGCTGATCAGCTGTTTACAGTGGGGGAAATCATTATTTGATCCTCTGCTGATTTTGTAAATTTACCCACTCTCAAAGAAATGAACAGTCTAGAACTTTTATGGTAGGTTTAATTTAGCAGAGAGTCAGAATATATATATATAAAAGACAATACAGAATTTTTTTTTATATTGTATATAAAATAAATTTTATTAGATCGTATGAAAAAGGTATTTGATCCCCTACCAACCAGCAACAATCCTGGGCTTCTCACTAAATCAGCTGGGGGATATAATTATTTGATCCCCTCTGTACAACCTGTTGCTTAAAAATATATGATTAAATTCTCTGGTTTTTAAAATAACAATTCAGCTTGCATAAAGCACAGCATCGCTGTGTGTGAGTAACCGAGAGCCTGAGAGTAGTGACAACAAATTCGGCTGTGTATTTAACAGAGAATGGAACGGCGACCTGAAGAAACTGCCCAACATCAAGATGCGCAAGGTTTCAGCAAAAGGCCTGGAGAACAAACAAAGCTCAGCGGAAGGGACACACGCTGAAGAAGAGGATCATGAGGAAGATGAAGAGGACGAGGTATCTGCGGATTTGGGGGAAGAGCTTTCGGAAGATGAATCATGAAAGTGTTTGTTCAGTGTGAATGACTATAGAGTCTGTGTGTGTGTGAGAGAGAAGTAAATTTCAGAATTTGCTATATTTATGGTTGGGATTCTGTGACAATGCTGTTTTTAAGTAAAGAAAAAACCTTATTTAAATCACTACAGTCTGATCTATTATACTGAATATGTAATGTCTTCCATTACAACTGATCTATTCACGACTTGGGTTTGAGTTTGAATCAAGGACTGAGTCTCTGTTTATTCCATGCTAATGTTTGGCCCTTGGTGAAAAATACACCAAATGGAGAAAGGCTTGTTGACACCAGACCCATGTAAAGCATACCTTCATGGACTGTCTTTGTGCACAGGGGCATTGTTATGCTGGAACATGCTTGGGTCTTCTAGTCAAAGGGACAGAAAATTTCATGCTACTTCATTCAAAGACGTCCTATAAAAGTGTGTGCCTCCCAACTTTGTGGTAACCATTTGGGGAAGAGCCACATAAGGTTGGAAAATATAGTTGTCCCAATACTTTTGGCCATATATTGTAGCTGTAGTAAAGGTTATTAGCCGTTGAAATGATCAATATAGGTATTTTAGCTTGTCTGCTCACAATATGCTTTTTTACAGTTTTTCTCTGTTGCTTTAGAGAATTTCTCGACTCATTCTTTATATTTGCAAATCAGCCTGTACTTTTCTAAAAATCCTTGGTTCATCTCTCGAAATTATTTGTCAATGAACATCTCTGACCATTAGAATGACGTCTTTTTTGTCATTGTTCACAAACAAGATCGTCAAAATATGTACGTGCACAGTTTCAGTATTTCTTGATATAAACATCGGTTTGGATTACAGTGATTGAAAGTTTCTTTTCTTCTGTTTGGCATCTATGAATTTCATCAGCACAAATGTATTTATTTGATTGCTTATTTGATTTATATTGATTGCAAGAGACCAAACAGGATTTAAATCTTTACTTTACTGTACTAGTGTTGGTTCGTTTCTTAGCTGTTTATCCATTTTCAGAAATTGTAATTCTGTGTTTTGTTCTGTCTGTCACCAATTGAAGGTTCACGAGATTCACCTTTGACCTGTTTCAGAGAACTGCTGCCATTCACTCCCCTTAATTAGTGACATTCAAGATTCATCAATTCAAGTCACATTGCCAAAATGAGATAAAATCGTCTTCAGTTTCAGAAAATCAAAGTCTGGACAGAGCTTATTTGCAAGGCTAAAAGAACTGCTAGGTAAAAATGTGTGTGTATTTTATTTTTATATATATATATATATATATATATAATAAAAAAAAATACATAGTATATATATATATATACTATATACTGGAAAGCCTACTACCAATTAAGCATATTAGGTGATGTGCATCTCTGTAATGAGAAGGGGTGTGGTCTAATGACATCAACACCCTATATCAGGTGTGCATAATTATTAGGCAACTTCCTTTCCTTTGGCAAAATGGGTCAAAAGAAGGACTTGACAGGCTCAGAAAAGTCAAAAATAGTGAGATATATTGCAGAGGGATGCAGCAGTCTTAAAATAGCCAAGCTTCTGAAGCGTGATCATCGAACAATCAAGCGTTTCATTCAAAATAGTCAACAGGGTCGCAAGAAGCGTGTGGAAAAACCAAGGCGCAAAATAACTGCCCGTGAACTGAGAAAAGTCAAGCGTGCAGCTGCCAAGATGCCACTTGCCACCAGTTTGGCCATATTTCAGAGCTGCAACATCACTGGAGTGCCCAAAAGCACAAGGTGTGCAATACTCAGAGACATGGCCAAGGTAAGAAAGGCAGAAAGTCGACCACCACTGAACAAGACACACAAGCTGAAACGTCAAGACTGGGCCAAGAAATATCTCAAGACTGATTTTTCTAAGGTTTTATGGACTGATGAAATGAGAGTGAGTCTTGATGGGCCAGATGGATGGGCCCGTGGCTGGATTGGTTAAGGGCAGAGAGCTCCAGTCCGACTCAGACGCCAGCAAGGTGGAGGTGGAGTACTGGTTTGGGCTGGTATCATCAAAGATGAGCTTGTGGGGCCTTTTCGGGTTGAGGATGGAGTCAAGCTGAACTCCCAGTCCTACTGCCAGTTTCTGGAAGACACCTTCTTCAAGCAGTGGTACAGGAAGAAGTCTGCATCCTTCAAGAAAAACATGATTTTCATGCAGGACAATGCTCCATCACACACGTCCAAGTACTCCACAGCGTGGCTGGCAAGAAAGGGTATAAAAGAAGAAAATCGAATGATATGGCCTTCTTGTTCACCTGATCTGAACCCCATTGAGAACCTGTGGTCCATCATCAAATGTGCGATTTACAAGGAGGGAAAACAGTACACCTCTCTGAACAGTGTCTGGGAGGCTGTGGTTGCTGCTGCACGCAATGTTGATGGTGAACAGATCAAAACACTGACAGAATCCATGGATGGCAGGCTTTTGAGTGTCCTTGCAAAGAAAGGTGGCTATATTGGTCACTGATTTGTTTTTGTTTGGTTTTTGAATGTCAGAAATGTATATTTGTGAATGTTGAGATGTTATATTGGTTTCACTGGTAAAAATAAATAATTGAAATGGGTATAAATTTGTTTTTTGTTAAGTTGCCTAATAATTATGCACAGTAATAGTCACCTGCACACACAGATATCCCCCTAAAATAGCTAAAACTAAAAACTACTTCCAGAAATATTCAGCTTTGATATTAATGAGTTTTTTGTGTTCATTGAGAACATGGTTGTTGTTCAAATTAAATCCTCAAATGAAATTAATCCTCAAAAATACAACTTGCCTAATAATTCTGCACTCCCTGTATATATATATATATATATATATATATATATATATATATATATATAATATATATATATATATATATTATACAGTATATACACACACACACACATTCAACATGGTTAATTTGATTAACCCAAAATGTTAAGTATGATTAGGACAAAATGTATTAAACATTTATTTATTTATTCAAAATTTTAATTGTGGTTAAGAAAATCTTTTCTATAACTTCCACATTCATGAAGCACCAGCCAGTAGCTTTTCCTATAATAATGTTCATTTCCTTAAAGTTGGACTTAATACTGTAATATTAATACATTAATATAATATAAATACTTTGTGGCTCCTAGTTCTACCCCATACATTTTCCTTACGTGTAAAAAGCTTTTGATGTCTTTCAAATCCTAACATTTTTTTAAGATGTTGAAGCCTCGGTTGATTTCAGATTGTCTGTTGCAAGATTAATTTATTTTCCTAAAATATCACACACAATGAATGAACCACCTTCTGAAAAGAGAATCAAACGGGTGCCACCTCTGCACTTCCTCCTGCTGCTTCAGAACAGGGAACGTTTGTTTGGATCTGGTAGGTGGGAACAGCGTGAGAGGGAGGAGCTTTTTCCGCTCTGTTGCACACTGAGTCTGGACAGTTGTGCACAAATATGACACAGTTAAAAGCCTTTAGGCGCCTCCACAGGTTTAGGTAAACTTTGCACTGGATGTACATGAAGATAAGGCCTGACACCACGCTGAGGGCCACAATACCTAGCTTGGTCCAGAACAGCCACTCCAGCAATCCTGCAACATCAAGAGAAGCATCACAATAAATGTGCCTAATAAACATCAATAATAGCACGGACAATGCTCTTAAAAGGAAAAAAAACAAAAAACGCATGGATGCCTAAATTTACTGTTAAACTAAACTCTTACACTGGTGACTTCTTCAATATGTGGTAAACATCTTACAGAAAGCTTTATCATTGATGTTTTTTTGTGTTGAAATAATACCTTGAGAAAAATACACATAATAATGTCTTTGTGCATTTAAGTCCAAGATACAACAATAAAGGATATGTTCAGGTTTGAAGGCTGCAAATACTACTGAAGGACTTCGTATATAAAATATAAAAAAATATATATGTTTTTATTTTTGGCCTTAGAGTATATAAAGCATCATGCATGTAAGTGTTTGCTATAGAAACTATATATATATACAGTGCCCTCCACAATTATTGGCACCCCTGTTTAAGATGTGGTCGTGGACTTCAAAAAATTCTCCTTTTTTTTTTAAACAACATAGAACCCAAATGCAAAAAAAGAGAAAAATCCAACCTTTTATTTAAGTACATTACTTTGGTGGTTAAAAAAAATCAGACATTTAGGAAAAAAAAAAAACTTGAAATCATGTGTGCCACAATTATTGGCACCCCTGATGTTAATACTTTGTACAACCTCCTTTTGCCCACAAGACAGCACTTAATCTCCTCCTATAACATTTCACAAGATTGGAGAACACAGAGAGAGGGATTTTTGACCATTCTTCTTTGCACAATCTTTCTAGATCATCCAGTGTCCTGGGTCCTCTCTTATGCACTCTTCTCTTTAGCTCGCCCCACAGGTTTTCGATTGGGTTGAGGTCTGGGGACTGAGATGGCCATGGGAGGACCTTGAGTTTGTGACTGCTGTACCACTTTTGTGTAGATTTCGCCACATGTTTTGGATCATTATCCTGCTGAAAGACCCAATGACGACCCATCTTCAGCTTTCTGGCAGAGGCCATCAGGTTTTTATTTAAAATATCCTGGTACTTTAAAGCGTTCATAATGCCATGCACCCTAACAAGGTTCCCAGGGCCTTTGGAAGAGAAACAGGCCCACAGCATCACAGATCCTCCACCATACTTCACGGTGGGCATGAGGTGCTTTTCGGCATACTCATCTTTTGTTTTACGCCAGACCCACTTAGAGTGTTTGTTGCCAAAAAGCTTAATCTTAGTCTCATCTGACCAAAGCACACGATCCCAGTTGAAGTCCCAGTACCGCTTAGCAAACTCCAGACGTTTACGTTTGTGAGTGTTAGTGAGAAAAGGCTTTTTCCTTGCATGCCTCCCAAACAGCTTGTTGGCATGTAGAGAGCGTCTGATGGTTGTTTTGGAGACTCTGTGACCCCAAGATGCCACTCTTTGATGCAATTCTGTGACGGTGAGCGTGGGAAATTTTTTTACTTCTCTTACCATCCTCCTCACTGTGCGTTGTGGCAAGATAAACTTGGGACCTCTTCCAGCCTTGTTTGTCACTGTTCCAGTTGTTTTAAACTTCTTAATGATTCCTCTGACTGTAGATACCGGCAAGTTAAGGCGAGTGGCTATTTTCTTGTAGCCATTGCCTGACTTATGAAGGTCGACACACATCTGCCTTACTTGAATGGTGTGTTCTCTTGTCTTTGCCATGTTGACAAATGGGTAAGAGAATTAGGCCTCTGTGTCACGTCATATTTATACCCCAGGGAAACAGGAAATCATGAATTACTAATTAAAAGTCCCTAGATACCCTGACCAACCTTAGCAACTACAGAAAAATATATAAAAAAAAAAAAAAAATTAAATTTTTCAGAGGAATTGTTAGGGGTGCCAATAATTGTGGGACACATGATTTCAAGTTTTTTTTTTTTTCTAAATGTATGATTTTTTTTACCACCAAAGTTATGTACTTAAATGAAAGGTTGGATTTTTCTCTTTTTTTGCATTTGGGTTCTATGTTGTTTTAAAAAAAAGGAGAATTTTTTGAAGTCCACGACCACATCTTAAACAGGGGTGCCAATAATTGTGGAGGGCACTGTATATATATATATATATATATATATATATATATATATATATATATATATATATATATATATATATATTATAGTGTATTAAAACAAACAAAAATAAAAAATGAACACCACTCAAATGGCTGCTATTAAAGTAAACATATGCTGTGGTATAAATAGTGAGTGTGTAAGAGTGAGGAAAAGAACAAAAGAAAGAGAAAGAAAGGGATTGGACCGTCATGCTCTTTGCTTTTCTGGAATCCTTCAGCAGTGTTGTTCATGAGGACAAAGGTGTAGAGGGACCAGGCGATGCATGCCACAGCCACCAGGTGAAAGATCACAGAGCAGAAGATCCTCCTGCGCTCACTTGGAGACATCTGCAAGTTCTCCCACTGAATGAGGGAGTGAGAGAGAGAGAGAGGAGAGAGAGAGAGAGAGAGAGAATTACTTTAATTGTTTTGGTTTTTTTTGGTGTTTAAACAGGATGTGAGGGTCCAAATGAACCACTCATGGATTAATTTTTTAACATGTTTTTGACTAAGTCCTGACACTGGAGCCTCATTTCAAAAGTGCTAAATGTCCTGACTGCAATCTTCACCCGATCAACAGGTTATCAACAGATTTATGTCACACCACCATACAAATGAAAGTTGTTACTATAGAAACAATAACATAACACAGAAGCACATTGGTATGTCTGATAAAACCTGTGATTTGTCTTAATAACCACCGTAGCTGTTTTTATAGAAAAAGTTTAACATTTTCTGACCAATCAGAATTGAGAATTCAACACTATGAGACAGGGATTTATGAGGATAATACAGATATGCACGTGTATGTATGCATGTCTTTTAGAGATTGGAGATGTACAGGACTTGGAGGCATATTTCAATGATGTATTTGTGATATATGTATATTTGCGTGAGAAAGAGAGTGGTGGTGTGTACATGTGAACGAAACCTTGCGCAAGGGTTTGAGGTGCGTCTCCATGATAAAGTTGTATCGACACAGTTCACAGCAGCGTGTGTCTGAGCTCTTGATCCACTGACGCAGACAGGCGTGGTGCACAAATCGTAAACTGCCTGTGCACCTACAAGGCGTAATGAGAGGACACTCCTCATCACCTTCACTGTGGCAGATCCTACACAACACACACACACACACACACACACACACACACACACACACACACACACACAAACCCTTAACAAAATATCTTTTCTTATGTATTCTTTGAATATTTCTTATTTCTCCCACCTGCACACTTCTGGTTCGTCATCATAGCACACTTCCTGTAGGATCCCGTTCTGATTGGACTCCTCTGTGTACTTATGAGCTGTTGGGACAGCCATATCTGAGTCTCCTAATCCTTGCTCCTCATACATCTTCATGATGGGGCTGTCCTCCTTGCTACCCTTTTCACCCTCTCTGGCATCATTGGCTGACTTGCTGTCCAGTTCCTCCATCTTTAATGATGTCCTTGGAGAGCTTTTGAGATCCTGCTTCTGGGTCTTATTCTCTCGTAAACATGTGGGCACACGAGGGGGTCGTTTACGCCGGGCTTTCTCACGGCTCCAGGATTGAGCTGCCCTGTGGAACTGTTCGTCTTCTGAAGACGAGCCATTATGAGTGTGTGGTACCGCTGACTTGTCCACACACTCTCTGATGCAACCAGTGCTTTTCCGTTGTCGCCGGTACCGACGCTTCACCTGCTGATTAGCAATGGGGGTGTAGCTTACAGAAAAGATGGTGAGGTTATTATCTGAGCCATGACTTCCTAAGTTACTAGTACTAAACACACACACACAGACGGTAAAAATTATGCCCAGGCCATAAGCAAATCTAAATGTTAAAATGCATTAGAACTGCTATGATGACTATTTTACCCCATACATAAAAAAATCCAATTCTAGAGGGAATATGAAGATTTTAATGTTATGGCCCAATAGCTTTAGATCTACCCACCTGCACTTGTTCTGACAGGAAGCTGAGGCAACTTTCCCCTGAGGTGAACAAGATGCCTAAAACAACAAAGATATATAAAACATTTATTTTAAGACATAGAACCAATGAAAAACACCAGCTGGTGTCCATGCTCTAAAAAGCATCCTTAGTCCTCAAATAGGCTTTCTATACAACAAGGAGGAAAAAAAAAGCATGACGAGTGTAAAAAATATCAGAACAGGGTTAGGTCAGCAAGAAGCACTAAGCATTGCTTGAGGCAACAAGAGACAAAACGGGTTGTGATAAAAAAGGCAAACAAGATATAAGCAGACTTGGTATCCATAGAAGTACAAAGACCTGAGAAATTGAGTTTGGAACGAACCAGGGCCTTGTTTTTAGTGTGAAGTGTGCATGTGGTTATAGAGTGTGGGAGCTATAGAGTGTGAGAAGTGAAGTCTGTAGTAGTCATGTTTGAACGCTGTGATTTTTGGGGGGAATTGGTGTCACACTGCTGTGACCTGACCAGTTAGCTTATTCAACCACAAAACAAATTCTGTTTTCAAATCGGTGGTCTTTTTCCTTAAATGTTGCTAAACCGGCGGCCTACCTTAAAAACATGCCTTCATACACACTGCATGTAATCAGCATAATGAATCGCTTACAAAATCACATTATATAAACAAGCTATATGAGACAGGCCTGCACCTTATTTTCAAGCTATTGGCTCTTAGTTTAAATAGGTCAAGGTAATGATACAATAAAGTCATTTTTTATGAATCCAGAACATCCATCTCCACAATTATCCACAAATAAAAGAAAAAATAAATATCCACAGATTTCTAGTGATTTGTTTAAAAAAATTTTAGTCACCGCAGAGCTGTCACCACAATTCTAAGACAAACCAATCCTATTACCGGAGTTAATCTAAAATGGGATCTCGGCCAGTTTTTGTGCATGAGCAAACTGACTACTTTTTTACACTGGTAAAGACGTTGTTAAGTAAATCATTTTACTTTTATTTGTTTTTAAATGAATGAATGTTCGTGTTGTCAAAGAATACAAACACATAGCTTTTAATAAAATTAAGGTGTAGGAAAAAGGTCCTCGATTTTCTCATAATGCATTTTCCCTTCACCAATCCTTTGTATTTGTTGTTTGCTTGAAATTATTTTGTGTATTTATTGTTCCGTCATTTACACTGAACAAAATTATAAAACGCAACACTTTTGTTTTTGTTCCTATTTTTCATGAGCTGAACTCAAAGATCTTTTTCTATGTACACAAAAGGCTTATTCCTTTCAAATATTGTTTACAAATCTGTTAGTGAGCACTTCTCCTTTGCTGATATAATCAATCCACCTCACAGGTGAGGCATATCAAGATGATGATAAGCCAGCATAATTATTGCACAGGTGTTTCTTAGGCTGGCCACTTGTGCAAAGTTGCTGGATATTGGCAGGAACTGGAACACGCTGTCGTATATGCCAATGAGGACAACGAGCATGCAGATGAGCTTCCCTGAGACGCTTTCTGACAGTTAGAGCAGAAATTCTTTGGTTATGCAAACCAATTGTTGCAGCAGCTGTCCGGGTGGCTGGTCTCAGACAATCTTGGCGGTGAAGATGCTGGATGTGGAGGTCCTGGGCTGGTGTGGTGTGGTTACACACGGTCTGCGGTTGTGAGTCCGGTTGGACGTACTGCCAAATTCTCTGAAACGCCTTTGGAGACGGCATATGGTAGAGAAATGAACGTTCAATTCACGGGCAACAGCTCTGGTGGACATTCCTGCAGTCAGCATGCCAATTGCATGCTCCCCTGAAAACTTGCGACATCTGTGTAATCAGCATCTTGATCTGCCACACCTGTGAGGTGGATGATTCTCTCAGCAAAGGAGAAATGTTTACTAACAAAGATTTGTGAACAATATTTAAGAGAAATAGGATAGTATGTATAATATATATCTATCTATATCTACAGATGGTCCCTGAGTTACGATCTTAAGATGACGATAGCAGTACGACAAAATTGTAAAAATATAAAAAATATTTGCGCAACAGGCAGCAGCGTATGATGTACGATATGTTGGACGTGCAGCTGCGATAAGTGTATCTCTCGCCCCTGTGGGATGCCCCACTCACACTAGCAGTCGACAGAGTAAATTTGTCTGTGTATTTGTTTTCCGTTTTAAATGGTTTCAAACTGCAGTTTTAGTGATAAAAGCATGTCATCCAGGTGCCCAAGTATGTCTCCTGTTTGTAGAGAAAAAAAAGAAGAGGAAAGCCATCAGTTTAGAGCAGAAAATAAAAATTATAAATCATCATGAAGCAGGAAAAGCTGTCACAGTCATAGTACCATCTTCGACTTACGATATTTTTGACTCACGATTGGGTCGTCGTAATGTATCTCCATTGTAAGCAGAGGACTACCTGTGTGTGTGTGCGTGCGTGTGTGTGTGTGTGTATATATATATATATATATATATCAGTATATACAGTATATATAAGAAGGTCACATGTGCACACATTCTTACCTCATTTTCTTGACTCTTATTTCTGGTTCCAGTGCTGCATTGTTCATCCAACATGGAATCCCTACTAACAGGCCTGACAGATATCTGATGCACAGGCATTGTAATGGTAGTGGAGATCCTGATATACTTCTTATTTAGTCCTCCAAAATTAGCAGTCTACACAAGCCGCATGGTTGCTTCACAATCCCCAACATAAATATCAGGTAGCTTTGAAATCCAGTCTACAAAGCATAATACAAATCCAGAAAGTCCGGGAGGCCTTAGTTAGTAGAGCCAGTCCACAGCTAGTTAATAACATTAATGCTATTATACTGGTCACTGAACACGTGGTTGTGAGGACTTAGTGGTTATTTTATCCTGAAAGCTCCACCCCTTTGGCACTGGAGCAGCTAATCAACTTAGAATCACTGGACCTCCACACAGGGACTCATTCTCTTTCACAAACACCCACACACATACACATGGTAACTTTTTTGATAGCAAAAAAAAAACAGTGCTAGAATTTAACACCTGAATAATTATCTGTTGCATAAAATATTTATTGTAAATTGTTGCAAGCACTGATTATTTCTACATAATTGCAGCAAATAATTTTAAGCCAAGTGTCAGTATTGTTACAGCACATATTTAACCTGACTAACTTGTGATCAATCTAATTATAATGTAAATTAGGCTGTTAAATTGATCTGTTTAAGCAGACTGCACGGACAGACGGACGGACAGACAGACAGACAGACAGACAGACAGACAGACAGATAGATAGATGATAGATAGATAGATAGATAGATAGATAGATAGATCTTTATTGTCATTAATTAGTACATGTACACTGCAATGAAATGCAGAATAGCATCTACCAGAAGTGAAAATATTAGCAATTGTGAAATGGTGAGGTGAGGTGCTTCTGCATCGGATAGATCCCACCTTCATTACTATCATATATTAATAATATATAATGGCATCCATGTGTTTCAGGCTGAGATTTTACTTTAAGTATACATAGAAATTTTGTAAAATGTATTACTTGTTTGAAACATGCAGTATATCTCTTGGCGTTCACTAGCGCAACTGCTCTATACCTTTACAGAAATAAAAGATTTGATTATTTTTTTCCCTCAGCAAATCAGTAACAAGGTACCCACCTATTTTTTATTAACTAATAATTTTCATAAGTTATTCAAGTACATTTACCCCTACCTAAATGGAAATGGTGGAGGCCTCTCTTTGGATTCAGTCCAAATTGTCACAATTCTCCTCACTGGTGAATCTAAAATCCATTTAAATAAACACAGGTCTCACCTGGAACAGCATCTGTATAAAAATATCAAATAAAATATATCATGATTGATGATTTTACCCCTGCAGAAAGGGTCAAAGCAGGAAATGCAAACATGTGGATGTAATCTGTTACAATTGATCAAGATATGACAAACTACCACAGATCCAATCCATATATCTTGTACCTTAAATATTGCTTTTTCTTAATATTGACATTGTATTATTTCACACAAACGAAAACAGAAAGGTGTGGCCTTTATGTTGCATGCTCATGGTATGCCTTAAAGAAGTGTTTACATGTAAGTAATGCTTGGTTGTCTCTTAGTAAACCACAACTTACATGTAGCTGAGTGTTGAAACTATGTGGAAGCCCAAACATCACCCAGCCCATCGTTAATTGGCTAAGGGGTTTGTGGTCAGACCTTTTTCAATGATACTTTACTAAAGTCAAGGGCGAAAAGCTGTTCACTGACCTGTCTATAACTGATACACACAGATGAGAATGGATTCATCTTGACATTACTAGAGGTCAGAAAAGGTAGATGGACTGAGGTAAGAAATTTGTTAAAATTGTTATTTAGCTTCTGCATTTTAACAATGATTATAAGATTCCAATCATTTCAGTGCTGATAGTGTTGGAAAACATATGCAGGTAATATGCTAGTTAACAGCTACTTGTGTAACATTCTAAAGCAATAAATAGTTGGCTAGATTTCCTGTGTTACTGTTACACTTTCTATGTATCCGCTGTCACCTAGTTCTGCTAAACAAAGTAGATTCAAATAATTTTATCATATAAATATTATTTTGACACATACAAACGTATTTGATCAAATTTGCAACACTTTTAATATTGTATAATATAGTTCTACTATATTTCACCTCATTGCTTGTTGTCCTCCTTTCAGTTTATTTTGAGGGAACCTGACTTAAAAAAGAGGAAAAGAAACACATCATAAACAGAACAATAGGGTTTGAGGTTAGTTGCCTTCCTCATGATTGTAATAGCAGGGTGCAAATGTTGTTCAGGATGTTAAGAACGATCAATACTCTGCTAGTAAGTTTATTTTCAGCGTTGTTGAGACCTGGCAATCCTTCAGCTGCTGATCACTATAGATGACAGATGAAAAGAAAATGGTGAGGAAACAACTTCATTAATCTGGTTATTAATGGAATAAATAATAAACAGATGATGAAAAATCTAAACAAAATTTAATATCATTTGTCATGTAATAAAATGTGACATGATAAAAAGTAGCTCAAGATAAAAGTTCTTATCTGTAAGATTTTTTTAAAGACAATCTCAGGACAGGCTGCAACCCAAACATGTTAGGAATGTAGTAACAGTTGATTTTGAAATGACTTTTCTTTCTATCCTTCATGATCCCTCATAGCGGGGATTAGAAATGTTTCAGGGAGCAAAAAACAAAAACAAAGCAAAAATAAAAAAAAATGTTTTTACCAGTTTAGCAATTTTGTGCTTAAGTGCTTAACTCGTTAAAAGCATTATGTTTCAAGTTTAGAGCGAGTTCATGCATTGCCTAAAACTAAACATTTTCAACAATAGGCAAAAATTGGAATACAAAATTCTTCACTTCCTGCATGTCTTGTGTTGATGGGGCATCAAATTACGCTAGGAACTCAGGAAATGTGAAGAATAAACACACTTGTTTCTGCTTAAATGTACATTGTTTTGTTTTTTTTTCCTAATTTTATTTGTAGCCTAGGCTTGCTATATAAGCTGAGTGAAGTCAATCATTCCAATTGTTTGACTTATTGACTAGTTGTTTCATTTATTTCAAACACTATCCAATTGTTGCTTATTTCAACTTATACATCCTGTTCCAGGGTTCAAAATGGTAGGAAAATTGTCAATGTGGTTAATAGAGGAGACTAAATATCTTTGGGATTCAGGCAACTTCAGAATATTTTGCTCCTCTTCAATGACATGTTTGATACACACGATGACTGATTTTCCACATTTCCTGTTTGATGACAATGATTCTTGAGATTAGAGAGATGGAAAGTGTACTGTATTTATTGTATGTAATAATGACGACGTTACATCAGTCGGCCATAAGCAGACCCAAGACAGGGTGGTATGTGAGCTTTTTTATTTACACTATGATTATAGTCGGTCAACATCATAAAACTTTCAACATTGGCAGCTTTCCAACTCCCTGGTTTCTTACTGGGGACAGACATGATACAGTGCCCTGGAGTACAGAGAGTTAAGAGTTTAACAGCTTATCGATATTTAACCACTGACCTACCACTTACTATAAAGTGTAAAAAAAAACTCTACATATAGATCTAAAGCAAAGCAAATAAGAGAAACAATCATACAGAAACAAACATAATTACAGACATTTTTAATAAAAAAGACAGCATTTACAGCATTTTACATGCTAAGCAGACACAAATAAACAACAACATAAAAAATTGCGTGTGAAATCACCCTAACTGTGCATGTACAACAGTACAACAGGTTACCATGGACAACATGTATCAAGCTGGGATAGAAGTCGTACACAAAAACACAAAGTCATGGATACACATACACACACAACAAACCCATACTGCGCTAACAACACATTCAGAGTCTGGGATTTGGATAATTATTCAGTTCATGTTTGTTCGTAAATGTGTGTGTGTTTAGGTCAAACTGCGCGTATCTAAGGCAGACCATTCATTAGGTTAACTCAGCCAGCAATATGAGCCAGGCACTGGCTTTACCTGTTCATCATATTACATTACAGTGTGTACACACACACACACACACACACACACACACACACACACACACACACACACACACACACACATAGCTAAAGACACAGTAAACCCAAATGTGTTAAAAGCGTTGTGGATTCCTGCAGAAGTCTTTGCACAACAGTAAGAATTATATTGCTTACATTGTATTGTGTACAGTATTGTCTTAGTTTAATGTCACAAACAATGTAGTGTGTATAGGGACCATATGTCAAGGTTGGTTAGTGATTTATTCATTACCAGGTGTTGTTGTTGAACTGGTGGTTATTTGCATAATTAATATTGTAAATAGTCACATATTTGTTCAGAATTACTCTATAAGCCATATGCATACTTTTTTAATTTTGATTTTTGATACACAAAGGAAATGAATATAATATTGGTGTGTGTGTGTGTGTGTGTGTGTGTGTGTGTGTGTGTGTGCACAGCAGATGGCATCTCCCTTCACAGAACTGGAATGCTACATCATTATTTTTTCTCTGCTAGTCTTTAGCCTGTTTACGCTGCATGGCATGATACACGAGCGATGCCCATCTCCAGCAGGTACTCACACAACATCATGGATTTTATGAAAAAAACACTACACAAATAATGCTGAAATGAAGTGAAAGCAAATTAAAAAGGAGAAACTGGCTACTCCAAACCATAGCAAAGGACGGTGTTGATGTTATATATTGTCAGCAATACATTTATATATAAAGAGTTTAGCCACACAGTTCCTTGTTAGTCACTCATTCTTTGTAGCTAACGTTTATTTCTATAGATCTTCAAACACGATCATTCTTTTCTCAAAGTTCACTTTGAAAAAATTGCTTCAAAAACTTTACTAAATTACTTGTAACTTGGAAGCTTTACACCAGGGGTCAACACTTCACTGATACTGTGTGATCACTTTATATTATGTCAACAGCTTCAATGTACTCTGTTTCTGCTATCTATGTTACTTTTAATATGGATACCTAAAACCTCAAACATTAGAAAGTGTTTTCAGGCTGGATTCAGTGAACAGTAATAGAATAAAAGCCACAATCTGTTTGAACTCTTTAATCATAGAGCTCATTTTGTGCACATGGGCATAATCATGCCAAAGCGTGTTGGGCTCCATTAGTTTCAATGATGGCAAATTGTAATTCTAAAACATACAAATGCATTCTATACAAATCTTTTTAGCAGCATTTTGGGAAAGAGTCATATGGATAGGTGATAGTCAGGTGTTCACATACTTTTGTCCAAGTTGTGAATCTTTAAATGTTAAATTTGGTATATCGAGGAAAGAGAGAATTCAAATGTACTGCACATTGCTGGTGATAAAACAGGTGATAAAAAAAGGTGTATGAAGGAAGAAAAATAATATGCATATTATAGGGCAAGTCAAACGTTTTACGGGGATTTCCAAAAAAAAAAAGAAAATCATGAACATAATTCCCTCTCTCCTTTTCTCTCTCTCTTTCTCTCTTCCTCTCTCTCTCTCTCTCTCTCTCTCTCTCTTGCTCCTTTTAGTGAAAGTAAGCGAAGAACGTCAAGACCAACTCATAGTCTGAATCTAAACCTCTTTAGGAATGAAAGCTACACCAACAGACTTTGGATAAATGCACTTGTAAAACTCGATTTGGATCCTGAAGAGCATAGCAGAGCTCTGCTTGTGTGTTGGAACGTGTTGGGATTTCTGTAAATGGCATTTACAGAAACGGAAAGTTCAGGGACTTGCTCCAGGTTCACTTGTTGCACTTTATAACCATCAATAGAGACTGATAGTGAGTATGTGACTTTATTTGTCTAAAGGGCAAGTCTTACAGATGTTTGGGAATGAAAGGTGTGTGAATGTAATGTGCTGACGTGGTTTGTTAAGCCTCAAACACTTTGGGAAGAAGTGTATAGCGTTTGTAAAACAAATTTTTAACACACATTTGCACTCTCAAAGATGACTGGAGACTTTTAATTCTAAAGGTAAAAGACAATCTCTCATGCTTTCTCTCTCTAAAATTTTTGTCTAAAATACGATTCAATCTTTTCTTGAACGTTCATATTTGTATTTGTTAAATAAGATTTCAGAATCGACTTAGGCATGGGCAAACATACTCAAACGTCTCTATATGTATTTAAATATACAATCTGACATTTCAGTGACGTATATTGTGACAAAATTCTGGCTTAGTCTTTTTGTTTTGGAAATTAAGGAATGTTAAACAATTCATGGAATCTTAAACTAGGCCCGAACCTAACATTCTCACACTCTTTTTGGTCTTTTGCAAAAAGAGACACTAATTTCCGTCAACATTGTCTGTACAAAGTGTCGGCAGATGGAACAAGAGTTATATCCCACATTCTTATGCAACTGAAATGGATTATGTAGCACACCTTTAGTGTAGGGGCTGTCTCAAAACAAACTTAGAACATCAGAAGTTAATAAACTTTTTTGTGTATTGCCTGTAATCGGAAGGTACATGATAGCAGCTACCTCTGCAAGCTGTATAGAGTGAAAGGACCAGTCAACCATACTAACAGCATATAGTTCAGAAGATGTGAAAAGCTCAGAAGGTGAATAACATGCTGAGCAACAAAATGTGCTATTTGTATATCTTGGAAAGTGCAGTGAGTGATACAAAAAAGTCAAGCAAGCTAGGAATTATTGTAAATACTGCATTATATCATGTGACATGTGTGTTGAACAATGTGCTCAAGTGAATAAGACTGCCTCTTGCCACTTGGGTTAGATGGGATGACACAGGACTACCAGATTTTCCTAGATTAATGTAATTATTTTGGGAAAATGTGTTTAGTACATAGATTAGGGTCTCTCTTTCATTCTTGATATAGAGTTTTAGCAGTACTGATTGTTTTAATTAATTTACTGTGTTTTTTTGGTTATGTTTAGCTGACGTGTGTGTGTGTGTGTGTGTGTGTGTGTGTGTGTGTGTGTGTGTGTGTGTGTGTGTGTGTGTGTGTGTGTGTGTGTTTGTGTGTGTACCCACTATATATTAGGGCTGTAACTCAAATAATTTGAATACAAAAAAATTATCGAGGCAAATTATTTGACTTGATGCTTTGTTCATTGAACTACACACGGAGCACTGTGTTTCTCTACGGACCATTATTACTGGCGCACGACCCACTAAACTTTTGAGCATTTAGGACAGGTAACACAGACCATGCTGAAGAATGACAAACAGAGGGATGAGGAGAAGATTCAGGCCAAACAAAACGAAAGAAAGTTTGAAATCATTTCAAACTAAAACAAAAAGAAAACACCGTACAGTGCTTTTAACTTAATTTTTGTTATTTGAAATAGATTTTTATATTTTAATTTATGATTTTTTGTATTTTTATACTTGCATTTGCAGTTTGATATGGTAATATGGCAACTAAATGCACTAAATAGGTTTTGTTTTCACAAATATTCTTGTATGCAATTTCAGCAATAAAAATGTAAAGTTTTTCTAAAAAAAATATAAAATATAAAAACTATTGTTCATTTTAAGAGACCTGTCAAATTTTCTCTTGTATATTCAGTATTGCTCTAGAAAGGGAGAATTTAGTATTAATAAAGAAAAAGTACTTCTTATCCGATTACTCAAATAATTGATGGAATAATCTTTAGCTGCAGCCCTAAAATATACACTATCTTACAAAAGTAAGTACATCCCTAACATTTCAGAAACCATTTTACTATATCTTTTCAAGGGACAATACTATAGAAATTAAAATTGGATATGCTTCAGATTAGTCAATGTGCAGCTTGTATAGCAGTAAAGATTTACTGTCCTCTAAAAATATACAGCCATTGTTTTTGAAATAGCTGGCAACAAAAGTAAGTACACCCTAAGTGCATCTCCCCTGTACCAGCAGCACTCATGCAGCACCAGGCTGCTACCACCACCATGCTTTACTGTGGGCAAGACACAACTTTCTTGGTACTCCTCACCAGGGTGGCACCACACATGCAGGACACCATCTGAGCCAAACAACTTCAGCTTTAGACAAGGCTTCCTTCTGGGACAATGGCTATGCAAACCTACTTGTTGCAGTGTGCAGCGTACGCTCTGAGCACTGACAATCGGACTTTCTGCTTCTGCATCCACTAAAAAAATGCTGGCAGCACTCATGCATTTTTTTGAAGGCAACTTCTGTACCTAATGCACAGCTCGAGGTCTTAACTTCTTTGTTTGGTCCTTGTGAGGCCTGTTCCGAGTGGAACCTATCCTAGAAAACCTCTGTATGACCCTGGCCACTGTACTTTAACTCAGTTTCAGGGTGTTCCCAAACTTCTTATAGCCTGGGCCATCTTTGGGACAACAACAATTCTTTGCTATGAGATGCCATGTTGAACATACAGTGGTCAGTATGAGACAATTGTACTCAAAGCACCTAATGCTTTAAGGACAGTAAATCAATACTTCTATACAAGCTGCACATTGACTACTAAATTACACATTGACTACTCCTAAACTGTTACTGTGTAAATATACTGTGTGTATATATATATATATATATATATATATATATATATATATATATATATATATATATATATATATATATATATACATATATATATATATATATAATATATATATATATATATATATATATATATATATATATATATACATACATACTCTTTTGTTAAGTGTAGAGTCACTATCAAAAAATTATTGTGTGTGTGTGTGTTTATGTGTGTGTGTGTGTGTGTCTAGAGTGTTATGGATATTCCATTCTCAGACTTAGAGCTGGTTTTCATCGTCTTAGCCTGCACTGTATTCTGTGTGTTTGGCCTGGCTGCTGTCTTTACACGCAGCCAGCACACTGACAACCAAGGTATATAAACTCACATACACATTTTTTACAAAATAATTTTATTGCATTTCCCTGCTGATTGCGTATGTCTTCTATTGCAGGTGAAATAATATGCTAGAGCAGAACACAAGCCATCATACGAGCAGACTTAAAAGGAAACAGGAATTCCAACCATCAAAAAAGTAACCTCCATAAATCCTTTAGAATTTATGGACCTGATGAATGAATCCCATTGAACAACATTGTTACAGCATTATGTCGAAATACAATAAGATTTCACTGCTGGGTTGGGAGCAATTCACCAAACCAAAATATCCACCTAATCCGACCTGCTCTCAAAAACTGACCACCGATTAAAGCCTAGAAAGTGTGATTGATGCACTTTACTGGTACAAATGCCAGCAAAGTATATTGTCTATAAATTTACCAGCAGGTATACACAATTGTGAAATACATCGCTGATACACTTAAATAAGCACAAAACACATTTTATGCCACTACAATGTCACTGCTCAGCTGAGATTGGTCCTTCACCCAAATTCCCTCTTGGGCAACATTGTTCCTATGGTGGAAAAGAAAAAATAAGTGATTGTATAAGAGAGGAGGTTAGGAGTGAATAAAATGTAAGCGGAAGTGCATGAAGTGGGGTGTGTATTTGTTATCCGTTACGGTTATATTTTAATTACAGAGAAACTCTGGTCTAATTAATGTGCAGCTGTTTTAACGCTAATACATAACCCTTTCTCAATTTTAGCTACATTTATTGTATTATTATATCAAATCTGCACTGTACATTATTTCTATTTAAATGTGATGTGTCAATAAATTAACCAATATGCCAAAAAAAAAAAAACCCACACAAAATTTACATTTTATTTCTGCATTGAGGCGAATATACTGCCCTCTTCTGGCATTTACTTCATTTTGTTCAGATTTAGTGTACACACACACACACACACACACACACACACACACACACACACACACACACATTTTGCATCCAGTGAACAAAGATTTTAGAGTTTATTTAATCCATTAATAAAGAATATTTTATAATTTATTTATCATTGTTATTATGATTATTTATTTTGACAGTTTTTAGACATTTGCAACTGGATCACCAGCTCAATAGATACATAGCTGTAGTCTAAAATATTTCTTTTTCTACTTTTTTTTACTAATACTAGTGAGCACCAGACTGGGTTTAAGCTGGCAGAAAGAGCAATTCGAATAACCTTTTTATTTTTATTTTTTTTACAACAGTGGGAAGCAGAAAAGCATGTCAGAACACACAGTAATTCAAAACCTGAGGCAGATCTGTTACAACTAATGAAGTCCAAATTGGGTTCCACTTCTGTCAGGCGGGACAGGCAAAATCCAAGCCTTGTGTCAACAATTCAGGCCAGTGGGGGTGGTGTAATGGTGTGGGGAATGCTTTCCTTTCTTGTCACATTGTCGCTGACCACATGTATTCCTTTCCCATCTTTTAAGAGCTACTTCCAGCATGATAATGCACCATGACTTAAAGCCATATCAGACTGGTCTTATAAATATTGTTAGACAGTGAGCTTTAGGGGACTTCAGTGGTCTCCACAGTCACTTGACCAATGTCCATTTAGAGTACCTCTGGGATGGGACAAAATTGGAGATTTGCAGCATTAAAGAGCTTCTGACAGCATCTGCAGCAATATAAAAAGAAAAGAGGTGTGTGTGTGTGTGTGTGTGTGTGTGTGTGTGTGTGTGTGTGTGTGTGTGTGTGAGAGCGAGAGCGAGAGAGAGAGAGAGAGAGAGAGAGAGAGAGAGAGAGAGAGAGAGAGGAATAAGGGGGTGTGGTTTGGAAGATTGTTTCCTGGTAGTAAACCTATAGGCATTGTAAAGTCTATTCTGTCTCTGTGTGTGTGTGTGTGTGTGTGTGTGTGTGTGTGTGTGTGTGTGTGTGTGTGTGTGTGTGTGTGTGTGTGTGTGTGTGTGTGTGTTGTAAACTTTAAGAGATGGGTTTAATTGAAGGTTAAGGAGGAAGGAAGGTTATGGGAGGATGCCACTCTTATCTGCTCTAGGAACAATCAATAAAAGTTCAATACTGATAAAACTTCCTGTTAAACTTATCCTTACTGTCTGTAGGGCTGAACACACTTGACAGAAACAATAACAATCTCACTTTGAACTCACTCTCAGGCATGCAGGAAAGCGTGTGTGTAGCCTCTGATTGGCACATCATGTGTGTTTACTCTTGTGGGATAAACTCAAGGGGGGGGGGGGTGTTTGAGTGGTAAGGCTCAGAGAGAGAGGAAAAAATTTATCACATCACACTGGACAATTACATGCAGTCAACATACATTTTATTTACTATTTAGTGAATTTTATTATTATACTATTTTTCTTTCTTTCTGTTTGTTTCTTTTATTGTACATATCAAATGCAATGCTTATACCTTTATTCTTTTGACTTTCACTGAAACCTTGCATTTGAATCATTTATTGGTATTTTGTATTGATTTCATTTTTTTTCTTTATTTTATTTGATTTTAAAACTGATTAGAAGAGAGAGAAAGAGAGAGCATTGACATAACTATATGATACCTATTACCCACTATAGCTACTATGGCCACAAATCAAGAATCAAGTATTCTTTGAAAAGAAAAAAAAAAGAAACCAGTGATTTCTGTGTGAGCTATTTGCTCCAAAAAGCGATGTATGTCATACAACTTACAGAGTTAAAATAGGCATATCAGCGACTCTACTTTCTGCACAGCCTTAAGAAGTTTGGCCTCCCCCCTAAGATCCTCAGCAACTTCTACAGATGCACCATTGAGAGCATTCTAACTGGATACCTGATCGTCTGGTATGGGGGCTGCACAGTACTAGATTAAAAGGCCCTAGAGAGTTGTGAGAGCGGCGGAGCTCATCTTTGGAACTCCCAGCCTTACAGGTCATCTACCACACAGAATGTCTGAGGAAGGCTCTGATGCCAGCACAGATAATTCAAGGTTTTGATACAAATGCTGAAATTTATACATGGTTATTAAAACCAAAATACAGACTATAATCACCATCAAAACAACAAATAAGGAATTCCAGTGAAAGCAAACTCAAATGTGTGAATAGTAAGTTTGGACCATTTCGATTGTTTATTTTTTTCAACCAAATCACAGTCTGATTGGTTAAAGCAACAGCTTCAGCATAGAGTTATAGTTTAAAAAAGTCTGAGGTACCCACAGTGCTGGCTTTACTGCAATATCTAATGTGAGGACTGAAATCTGATTAGATAGAAGCTCAAACATAAACTTTCACTTTATGGTAAAGTTTCTATTTGATCAGGGCACATGAGAGAAATGCTATCAAATGTAGAGAATGGACTATTGTGTCAGTGATTCTGATTGAGTTTAGGCCAGCAGAGAAGGCCTTGCTGGACCTGATGGCCTCCCACTGGAATAATCTTAATATGGTCTGTGAAGAATTTTTCAAATAACACTGTTAACAAGTCAATGTAATAAAGCCTGATCTGAAGCACAGGTTCTATCCCCATCTAATGTTTACTGTAACAGCACATCCACCAAGTGTTTTATTCTTCTTATACCACAGTATTTGTTTATTATATTTATTTTTTGTTGTACCCACCAATATTATTGTGTAAGTTCCATCTCTTTTCTCTGTCAAATACAAAATATAGCATGTCATGTTATCCAGGAAACCAGAAAAAGCACCACACATTAAATATGACAGTGTTACAGTGTACTGAAACTAAACACTCCTTCCATAAGTGCTCTTAAGAGAAGATTGGAATAATTTATGTGTTATTAAGTGGCAAGTGGAAGTTGGCATGAAGGATGGAAATGATGCGCAACAATGCGAATATTAATTCAAACAAACACTACTTATTATCAGTGGTGGGCGGTCAGGGCCAGCAAAGCCTTCTCTGCCTAAACACTATCAGAATCACTGTCCCAATAGTCCATTCTCTACATTTGATAGCATTTCTATCATGTGCCCTGATTAGATAGAAACACTATCAGAAGCACTGACCTACATTTACAACCTAAAATTCTAATAATTGTTTCATGAAATTATATTAATTTAATCCAGACAGTTTATTCTCTTCACTTCGTAGCGTTTCTCTTGAAGAAATAGCTCTGTATAAATAGCTCTGAAATAGCTTTCTTTAACCAATCAGATTTCATATTTGCCTCACAGGGCTGATAGCTGGCCCAGAATAGGGTCAGCATTTTTCCGTCCTCTGATTGGTTGGTCAGAGGGAAACTGGTACAGCCAAGTTCGACTGGCAAAACACGTCTGTAGCGCTGCACACATTAATACAGCTGAGTTAGACCTTTTTATGCCTACGGAGGAAGAAACATTTATTTGGTTTCAGACATACTTAAAATTAAATTTTTTGAAGAAATGATAGACATCTTGAGGAGGTCATCAACCCCGAAGCTAGCTAGCTTGTCTCAGCCCGGGAAAGGGTTTGTCCACCACTTCCAGACCAGTGAATACGAGCAGTACCACTGACTTACAGCCTCTAAGGAGCAGTGCAAATTATGAGTCTGCATCTCTGATAAGTAGGTTGTATTTTAATTAATGTTTTATGTTTTTGTCCTGTTATTAGACAAATATTGATTCTGAACTACTCCAGATGATGTAGGTGTTTTAGTATTGTATTGATGGTTTCTATAATTGCGACGTAATAGTGGGGGTATTAAGAGGTGGATTTAGTTGGGTAATTCCCCATTGAAGGCCAAGTTACCAAATGCATGGCCCACCACTGCAAAAAAAAAAAAAGAAGTCAACACCTTTAGACCAAATAGGTGCAAGAATTCAACAACAAGATGAAGTAGTTTTGGAATATTTAAACAGCATTATTAATACCGTGTCATGTAATCATTAAAATAACATCATGCAACAAT